>PVHP010012086.1:0-43734 GCA_004024765.1 Zapus hudsonius
CTGAAATAGGCTTGACTGGTCAGAGTAGAGAACATGATGTCAGTGTGTGGATAACACAGGCAAGTCTAGTCCTGATCTCTCCTATGACCATGGCTAGATATGCACTGTCCAATATGGAAGCTACAAGCCACATAAGGCTATATGTTTTCATTATAATAAAAGTCACTGAGCTGGGCGTGGTGGCACATGCCTTTAATCTCAGCATTTGGGAGGATAGGAGAATGGCTGAGTTCCAGGCTAGCCTGTAGTGGATTCCAGGTCAGCCTGGGCTAGAGTGAGACTCTACCTCAAAAAAAAAAAAAAAAAAGTCACAAAGTGCTCAATTACCTGCATGTGGCTAATGGCTGTATTAGAGTAGGGTTAGCAAATTTCCATCAGAACCATGCTTTAATCTTTTCCTACAACACTAGCTCCAGATCTAATTCAACTGCTTCTTTCCATTTCCCCTTCTTAAAATTTATTTATTTATTTGAGGTAGGGTCTCGCTCTAGCCCAGGCTGACCTGGAATTCACTATGTAGTCTCAGGGTGGCTTCCAGCTCAAGACAATCCTCCTACCTCTTCCTCCAGAGTGCTGGGATTAAAGGTGTGCACCACCATGGTCGACTAAATTAATTAAAAAAAATATTTTTGCTGGTTGTGGTGGCTCATGCTTTTAATCCCAGCACTTGTGAGGCAGAGGTAGGATCATTGTGAGTTCGAGACCAGCCTGAGACTACATAGTGAGTTCTAGGTCAGCCTGGGTTAGAGGGAGACCCTACCTTGAAAAAAATATTATTTATTTGCAAGCACAGAGACAGAGAGAATGTGGGAGCTATAGCCTCCAGCCGCTGCAAACAAACTCCAGACTGATGTGCCACATTGTGCATCCGTCTCCTTGGGAACTGGGGAACCGAACTTAAGTCTTTAGGCTTTGCAGGCAATCGTCTTAATCGCTGAGCCATCTCTCCAGTCCTGAATTATTATTATTTTTTAATCTTGGGAAAAACATGGCCTTTGCTTTGAATTATGGCTCAAGTTCTTCACTAGCTGTGATTCTTTGGGCAATTTCATCTATTTCAGTAGTCTTTTCATCTGCAATATGGAGACAATTCTATAATGCTGGTAAGAAACAACTAAGAGGATAGAAAGTATCTACCACAGTTACTTTGTTTCAGCCCTCCTACCCCATGTGTACAGTTCATGTAGAAAAGGCACTCATCGATTGCTCTCATTCAGAGAGTAACAGGGTAACAGAGATCCTGTAGATTTCAGAAAGACTAGAGGTGGGGTGGAGGTACTCTGAAAAGGACGGGAAGCTCTATATTGATGTTTTGGAGGAGGAGGTGGTGTGTACGGTGATTGTGAGGGTGCCGACAGTCCTGCACGAGGGGGATCTGGGAGCTAGAAAGGAAGGCTAAGGACTCGTCTAATTTTCTTCGGGGGCGGGGAGGGGGGCCCAAACGTGGCAAGAAATCACCCTTTGCTGCGCCAGGCACGGTGCCTCACTTTCTCCATTTGCGGACTCCACTTCCCAGGATGCAGAGCAGCGGCCAATCTCCTGGCTCTTCTTCCATCCCCCTCCCAGCAAAGATTGTCCCTGGCCAAGGCAAGGGGATAGCTGGAGTTTCAAGGACCAATGATTGTAAGGGAACGAAATTAGAAAGTGGCCAGAACTCTAGCTTCACCACCCAGGAGGTAAAGCCGACAGTTCCCGAGCCAGGGCGAGGAAGAGGGGGGCTTCATTCCCACGTGTCTGCTCGGCGGCCAGCTCGGCGCAGCCAGGGTTAACCAGCGGCGGAGGGATCCCGCAGCGTGTGCGTAGAACTGCAGAGTCACAGCCTTTCCTCCAAGAGGGCTGTGTCCCTCCGCCGCCCCTCTCCAACACAAAATAGGACCACATCTTCTCCTTTCTCCCCCCTTCTCGAGTGGGGTTCGCCGGGCAGAAGACCCGCCGGGATCTCTCGCCGAACGCTTCACGAACCTTCAGGCCCGCTGCCCGGCTCTCGGGCCCAGGGGACAGCCGGTTGGCAGGAACCACCCTACCGGTGGAGCAGGAGGCGGAGGGGGGAGGCGGAGCGGCGCCGCGCTGCACTACTTTCCTCTCCGGTTGCAAATGGCTGCCTCGTTCCCCACTTTCCGCTCAGTTTCCTGACCCCCCGGCGCCGGGAGCCGGGTCTGGGCCATGCGCCTCTAGACTCTCCGCCATCTGCGCCCGCCAGGGGTCTCGGGGGGCCCGCGGAGCACCGCGGCTCAGGCCGGAGGCGGGGCAGTTCCCGAGGCCGCAGGGGAAGGGAGGCGAGCGCCGGGCCTGGAGCGGCCGGAGGGGAGCGGGCCGAGGGCTCGCACCGCCCGCCCCTTCCTCTTCCTCGCCCACCCACCCTCCTCCCTTCCCCGGGGGGAGCCGAAGGCGGGGGGCGCGAACCCTCGGGGTCCCGGAGCGCGGCGCTGGGTGTGCGTGTCAGCTCCAGCCCCGCCGGCTTCGCGTCGCCGTAGTTCGCGCGGCCCCGGGGCGCCGGCCGGGCCGGGGAGCGAGGAGCGGGGCCCGCTCGGCGCCGCCCCGACGGTCTCACGGTCCAGCCGGGCCCGGCGCGCGGCGGCGGCGGGGCATTCCTTCCGGGCTGCTCGGGGAGGCGCCTCGACGTTCCATCTGGACAGCCTCGACGTTCCGCCCGAGCCCGGCGCGGCGCGGGCGGCCGGGGCGCTGGCCGGGCCCGAGGACTGAGAGGCCGCCCGCCCGGAGACGCCGATGCGGAGCCCGCTCGCCCCACATCAAAGCCGCCGGGGCTCTCTTTGTGTCCGCTCGGGATCCGCCGCCCTCGGGCTGTCCATGGACATCTAAACTGCTGGGAGCCGAGGCTCAGAACCCCCTTTGGCTACTTGCTTTTTTTTTTTTTGGTGGGGGGGAAGGGTGACCACTCCGACCTGGATTTACCGTTCTTGGTCCCCCGAAGCCCCCCCGTGCGGGGGGCGGCTGTGATCGCTCTGGCGGTTGGAGGTCGGGGAGCGGCCCGGGCTCTGGCCATGTTCTCGGATGAAGATTCCTGGATCGCCCTGTGAAGAGGTGAGTGAAGTCCGCCCGGCCTGGGCCCAGAAAGGGTTGGACTGGGGGCGCAGCCAGATGGACTGTCTTGGCCGGTGCCGGCCTTTAGGTTGGAGAAAGGGGTGCCAGACCTGGAGAGGGGTTCCTTGGCAGGGTCTGTCAGGGAAACCTAAGCCAGTCGCCAAGGCAGAACCGAGGCCTGGTTTCTTGGGGGTGTGCCTCTTTAAAGACGGGGGTTCAGGCAACCACGGGAGTTTGGGAACGTGTCCAGATAGCCTCTCAGCCTGTTTATTTTTGTGTTGGGGGAGTTCGACCAAACTAAGACCCAGGCCCCGATGCCAGCACCAGTCTCAGGCTGCAGTTTCTCTCCCCAGTGTTCCTTGGGACAGAACAACTTGGGTTGGGGAGGGCAGGGTGCCACTGCCAGGTCGGACTTATTCCCAGGTTGGACTTTAAGGTTGTTCCTACCCAGCCGGGCACCCAAAGCAGCCTCTGGGAAACTCCAGGCCTTCTTGCTCTGGGCGAAGGGGAAGGTGGATGGAAACTGGTGTGCTGAAGAGGGTGGCCAGGCAAGAAGAGATCATGGTCCCCGCTGTTCAACTTGAAACTACCTGTACCTGGCAAAGTGACCCTAACAAGGCCTAGTGGTGTCTTAGTGGTGTCTTCACCTCCGCTTCTCTCGGGATGGACGTAATCTTCCAGGGGATTATAGAGGAGGCTGTCAGATTTGTTTCCTGCGAATGTAGGCTGCAAAAAAAAAAAAAAAAAAAAAAAAAAGGCTTTTGTCTCTATTTTTTTCGGTGCCTGGTGTGGAGGCCTAACTGCCCATGAGTCCATGGTCAATCCTGGAGGCCCCTGCCAGACCTCTACAGTGGTTTTCCGGTCAGGGAATATGTTAACTGGTCCCCCATGCTATCCCAGTCCTGCAGAATTAGAGTGGCCTGTACCTCCTTGCAGGAGAAATGACTTGATTTGAGCACTTTGGAAGCCAGTGTTTCCAGCCCTGGCAGGAGGTGCTAGGAAGAAGGTGTGTGTGTGTGTGTGTGTGTGTGTGTGTGTGTGTGTACGCGCGTGTGCATGCATGTGCCTGCAAGAAGGGTGCAGCATGAATCTCCCTCCTCAGCCTCTGGGCCCTGGACTGGGACAGCCTCGCTCACACCTGTCATGCTGCCCAGCAGGGATTTGGCTAGTGAGTTTTGCTCCCTCATTCCACCCCCTCCAAAATACATTTGCTAGATCTCTTTGAGTCTAGTCTCAGAAAGGGAAAAGTAGAGGTTTTGCCCTTGAAAGATTTCTGGGAGATGAGAGGAGGCCACAGGTGTCTGGAGTAAGGTAAGCTGTCATCTATGCTGTTTGCTCCTGACCTGTATGGATGTTCCTATCCTAATGTCTGTTCCCAAATAACTTCCTCAGGGTGGTATTGCATCTTGTTGGTCCTGACCTCCCCTAGGATGACCTAGGGATAGTGTGTGCCATTTGAATGATTCTTGAAGGGCTGACCCAAAATGGGGGTGGAGAGAGGTGTGGTTTGATTCTCTAGCTGGGAACCAGGAAGTCCCGGTCCTACTGAAGAGTTGTTCACTCAAGGGCCTGCTCCAGCTTTTCCTCTCCAAGCCTCCATTTCCCCCTTGCAGGGAAAATGGAGTGAAAGCTATTGGTGTAGGCTGAAGGCAGGGAGGAGAGTGGGTTGAAATAAATCCCTGCCTTCTTTCTTGCTGTATTGGAACTTTTAGATATAAGCCCAAGGGGTGTCAGCACAGTTTTACTTCCTAGAGCAGAGGAGTCTGTCCAAGCACTAGCCTAGTTTAGATCTAGGGAAAGACCCCTGGGATATATATGTGTCTGTGTTTACTGGTTATGGATGATAGGACAGGAGATACCATTGCCTTTCTTTGCTTAGGTACCTTCAGGGACTATGATTGTTATGGGTACCTCAGTGTTGGGGTACAGATGCTGGACTGCAGGATTTGAGGGGTCAGGGGCTAAGGTTTCAGGCTTCTTAGATATGCCCCTTGATTCTTTCCAGTTCAGAAGGACAGTTCGGTCTTTATTTCCTAGAAATCTTTTATCTTCCATGGTGGCCTCATGAATGTGGCTCTTACTTTGGAGGATGTTGTCATTATGTTCCTCAAGTCTGGATGAAGAAGGTAGTTTTTGTACTTTCTTGAGCCGTGCCAGCTATACCAGCCTGAGAGGGCTGTGCTGGGGGGGGGGGAGACAGAGGAATTTGTCCCTCTGGCCTTGTGTGAGGCGGTCCTCCTACCCACTGTATTATCACTGTTGCTTTTTATTTGTTGCTGTTTGTGACTCCTTTGGCCTCAGTTTTGAGTGCAAAGTTGCTGGAGGATCTTTGTGATAGTAAGATAAAGTAAGATGAAAACATTTAGAACTCTTTGAGGCCCTCTTGGACTTTCTGGGTGTGGCAAAGCCTTGAGAGACTGAATAGAAAGAGGGGTCTTGTCTGTCTTTTGCCCTGAACTTCAACTCCCCCTTCCCACAGGTGGCTTCTAAGGGCCTCTTGAAGCTCCAGAGCAGCTTTTCTGTAAGCTGGCCAGATGACCTACTCTGCTTTCCTTTCAGCTGGTAGTTGTTGTGTGGCAGGTTTAGGAAAGAGATGGTTTGGGAATGGAGGTGGCAGGTATTGGCTTGATGCCTTAGGCTTTGTTAGATTCTGAGTATTTTGGGGAAAGTAAAGTAACATCCTGTGACATGGCTCAGGAGGGGCATTACCAACACCTGGAAATGAAGTGTGAGCTTAGGGTAGGAAACTGCTATTGTGGTGGCTGGGAAGTTGATTTAGTGATCTTTGAGGGCTCCCCTTGTTCAATCCCAAGTGGTTGACTGAGGTGTTTGCCTTTCAGTTTTAGAGGACAAGATTATCTGTACTCAAGGTAGTATGGTCATTCTGGTTAAACTAAGAGTAGAAAAGGTAGAACATGAATTTCTTAAACTTGGCCACTACACCATCACCATCTATAGGAACACTATACTTCAAGAGAAGGAGCTACTTTTCTCAATAACAGCTGTAGGCACCTGTTCTTTCTCCTTTTTTTTCTGTAGGATTTCTTTCCTATTTATCATCTCTGCAACTCCAGTGTGTCTTAACTTTGTAGCTGTGACTGGCCTGACACACTTTATATATAACTATATAGACTAGGCTGCCCTCCAACTTGTATCAGTCCTCCTGTCTCTTCCTTCCAAGTACTGTGATTACAGGTGTATGATACTATGCCTAGCATCTTATTCTTTTTTCAGTCTTTGTATTTTGCTTAGTTCCCTTGGAGGTGGAGGAAAATAAACTGAGATGTGACTTTTAACTCTTTTAGGTATAACTTAGTATGTTTCATTTGCTTTTGATATAGGCTGACATATCTTAAAATGGGGATAGGGGACGGTTATAGCCACCTCCCCCCCTCATGTTTGGAAACCCTGTTTGACAGAAGAGGAAGGAAACTATTCTGCTTTGCTATGTCCTGTCCGGTTTAGACCTACTCCAAGTGGCAATGTACTTCCTGAGACTACAACTCCCAGCATGCTTAGCCTCAGGCTTAGCTACACATGCTCAGTAACTCTTAAGGCCCACTTCTGTTAACTACTAGGGGCATCTAAAGAGGAAGGGCAGTTGGCGTTGCTAAGGGCAACGGTCTGAGGCCTTCATGTTGGGTGAGATTTAGGGTTCAGTTAGGGCAGGGGCTAAGGGTGATCCTGAGGTTCATTTGGGTGGCATTTGGGGCTTCTTATGTTGTAGTTAGAATGTCTTAGTTGAAACCAGTGGAGGAGGAGATCATTCATAGCTAGGCTTTAGTTCCAATATTATGTTCTTGTAAGATCCCAAGGTTCTGCCTCTGGGAGGGAGATTTTGGCTTGACTAAGATTTCCTGGGTCATGATTACCTCTGGGTTGCTTGTAGGATTGTAACTGACCTGAGACCTGAGGCCTGAGGATAAAGGCCAGGGGATAGGATCCACTAAGCCCTTGGGGTTACAATGAGGCAAAGGGCATTGCTAGATGTAAATTGGAGTGTTTCTAGTTGGATGCAATTGTTGTAGGAACTGTTACGGAGGAGAATAGAAATGGGAAGTTGAATATATGCCCTGAGAATCCAGATGGGAGAAGGTGGTATACATTTGATGGAGAAGTAGACAGTAGGAAAGTGATTAGAGAGAAGGACTTCCTGTTTCATTAGTATAGGGGTATGTAGGTAAGGCTTGACTCTGATGTCTGAAGGATCTGGATACCATTAGCTGACTTCTTGGCATTAGGGAAAAGGTCTCATTGGGGAAGCTTATTGGACATACAGATACCTCTTGGCACCAACAGGTCTCCCCGAGAGGGCCCTGCCCAGTCGGAGAGAGGGATGGACAGCCAGAAGTCACCTGGTGAAGATAAAGATTCAGAACCGGCAGGTGAGTAGGGCAAGTTCTGGGTTTGCTGACAGCTGTTGGGCTCTTCATGGGCAGCCTTATATTTTTGGTTCTAGCACAGGGATGAGCTAAACCTGTGTAATAGATAGATAATTGAATGATTTTGTTCTTTGAGACAGAGGTTGAAATGTCACCTCTGAGCCAAGGTTTTGGATAATCTCATGGATCTGATGAGTAGTCTTACTGTTTCTTTTATTTATTTAAAATATTTATTTGTGTGAGAGAGCACAAGAGCATGAGCAATAGTGCATATGTATATGGGAATACCAGGGCCTCTTGCCTTTGTAAACAAGCTTCAGATGTACATGCCACTCTATATATCTGGCTTTATTTGCGTACTGGGGAATTGAACCCAGGCTGGCAAGTTTTTCAAGCAAGCACTTTGACCACTGAGCCATCTCTTTAGTCCTGGACTTAGTATATTAAATCAGGCTGATGTTTGCTGCTCTGTCCATTCATTCAGCTGATGGACCTGCAGCCTCTGAGAAGCCAGGTGCCACTGAGCCAGACCTTCCCAACCCACATGTTGGGGAGGTCTCTAGCCCCCGATCTGGAAGTCCTAGACGGCAGGAGCCTCCACAGGACTGCAGGTAACATTTTTGGGGGAAGTAGGACTTTAAGGGCACGTGAGTCTTTGATTGTAAGTCTAGGGCTTCAAGGAGTGATTGGGAAGCATGAGTGTCCCAAACCATGGGATTGGCATGGTGCTGATGTTTGTGTGTCCACAGTGGGGGTCCAGTGCGGCGTTGTGCTCTCTGTAACTGCGGGGAGCCCAGTCTGCATGGGCAGCGGGAGCTTCGGCGCTTTGAGTTGCCCTTTGACTGGCCCCGGTCTCCAGTGGTATCCTCTGGGGGAAACCCAGGGCCCAGCGAGGCAGTGCTATGCAGTGAGGACCTATCACAGATTGGTTTCCCTGAGGGCCTTACACCTGCCCATATAGGAGAACCTGGAGGTGAGTGAGGAGAAATGGGATAGGAAATGGGGTGTGAGTCAGTGACCACTTTGTTAACACCTTCTTTGTTTATCTTTTCCTCTCTATTAAGGGTCCTGCTGGGCACATCATTGGTGTGCTGTGTGGTCTGCAGGCGTATGGGGGCAGGAAGGCCCAGAGCTATGTGGTGTGGACAAGGCCATCTTCTCAGGGATCTCACAGGTAGGACTGAGGCCAGGTGATTACATAAGTGAAGGCAGGGCTGGTGGTGGCCTTCTGAGAGTCAGGGCAGAATGGGAAGAATGGGTTATAGCAGGCAGAGTTAGTGGATAAGCTGTTTCTTGGTGAAAGCTGGCTGGCTCTGAGGCTTTGTCTCTGTCTTGGCAGCGCTGTTCCCACTGCACCAGGCTTGGTGCCTCCATCCCTTGTCGTTCACCTGGATGTTCACGGCTTTATCACTTCCCCTGCGCAACTGCCAGTGGTTCCTTCTTATCCATGAAAACATTGCAGCTACTATGCCCGGAGCACAGTGAGGGGGCTGCCCAGCTGGGTGAGAAGCCTTATCTTTTAGATATAGGCAAATGAGGGGCCATGATGCCTTGGATTTTGGCACTCTGCAGAGCATTCCTTAAAGTCTAAAATTACATATCATTACTCTGCCCCACTAAAATGGTGTGAACTTTGAGAGCACAGGGGCTTTGCCTATTTCATTTACTATGGTATCTGTGATCCCTAGAATAATAGTAAATGCATGCTTGGACAGATATTCAGTAACTTATTGGTATTTGTTCTTTGTCATGGACCTGTTATCCATATATCACTGTGTTGAGTTGTATGAAGATTTCATAGCTGATCTGTGCTATCTTTTCCTTCTTACTGCAGAGGAGGCTCGATGTACAGTATGTGAAGGGCCAGGGGAGTTGTGTGACCTGTTCTTCTGTACCAGCTGTGGGCATCACTATCATGGAGCCTGTCTGGACACTGCTCTGACTGCCCGCAAGCGTGCTGGCTGGCAATGCCCTGAATGCAAAGTGTGCCAAGCCTGCAGGTAAGAATAGGAGGGCAAGAAGAAAGCTTTAGGCAAAGCACAGGTTAAGGCAGAAAATGAGGGCAGGAAGGACTCTGTAATGTGTCCTGTGCCCATTCAGGAAACCTGGGAATGACTCTAAGATGTTGGTCTGTGAGACTTGTGACAAAGGATATCATACCTTCTGCTTAAAACCACCCATAGAAGAATTGCCTGCTCACACTTGGAAGTGTAAAGTGAGTATCTTCTGCCTCCTTTAGCATCCAGAGTTCTTTTGTATTGACCAGTCCTTTATGTTCCTCCAGTTTCTGCTGTGGGATTGACTAGTGCCTGTTTTTCCTCCTCCCTTTAGGCATGCCGGGTATGCCGGACCTGTGGGGCAGGCTCAGAGTTGAATCCCAACTCTGAGTGGTTTGAGAACTACTCGCTCTGTTACCGCTGTCATAAAGCCCAGGGAAGTCAGCCTGTCAGTTCTGTTGTTGAGCAGTATCTGCCTGTGTGTAGCAGGTAAGTGGTATGGACTAATTGGGATTGGGACTGAGATTGGCAAGGTCATATTAGAGCAGGTGGACTGTACAGTATTCATGCCTTGCCCCAGTATGCTCTTAGGAGATGTTAGCTGTTGAGAGTCACAGTGCCTGCTCCCTTGTACACTCTGCAGATTTCCGCCCCCAGAGCCTGGTGATATCCTCATTGATGAGCCTGATGCTCTGTATGTTGCATGCCAAGGGCAGCCAAAGGGTGGGCATGTGACCTCTATGCAACGCAAGGAACCTGGGCCCCTGCAATGTGAAGCCAAACCACTAGGTGAGTAGGGTTTGAGAGGAAATTAATCTTTTATTCTGTGTCAAGAGACAGTGTTTGTTTTGCCTTCAACCCTGTACTTTCTGTGGAGCAGATATGAGCTAGGTAGAAGTATAGTATGTTGTGTTGTGTCTGCAGGGAGAGCAGGGGCCCAACTTGAACCCCAGCTGGAGGCCCCCCTAAATGAGGAGATGCCACTGCTGCCCCCACCTGAGGAGTCACCCCTATCTCCACCACCTGAGGAATCACCCACGTCCCCGCCACCCGAAGCCTCACGTTTGTCCCCGCTACCTGAGGAATCACCTGCATCCCTGCCACCAGAGGCATCACACCTGTCCCCACTGCCTGAGGAGTCACCCCTTTCTCCACCACCTGAGGAGTCTCCTCTGTCTCCCCCACCTGAGTCATCACCTTTTTCTCCACTGGAAGAGTCACCCCCATCTCCTGCACTGGAGACGCCCTTATCCCCACCACCTGAAGGATCATCCCTGTCTCCACCATTTGAGGAGTCTCCTCTGTCCCCCCCACCTGAGGAATTGCCCACTTCCCCACCACCTGAAGCATCTCGCCTGTCTCCACCACCAGAAGAGTCACCCATGTCCCCTCCACCAGAAGAGTCACCCATGTCCCCTCCACCTGAAGCATCACGTCTGTTCCCACCATTTGAAGAGTCTCCCTTGTCTCCTCCTCCTGAGGAGTCTCCCCTGTCCCCACCTCCTGAGGCATCACGCCTGTCCCCACCCCCTGAGGATTCACCCATGTCCCCACCACCTGAAGATTCGCCTATGTCCCCCCCACCTGAAGTCTCACGCCTGTCCCCTGTACCTGAGGTATCACATTTATCCCCTTTGCCTCCTGTATCACGACTGTCTCCACCACCTGAGGAGTCTCCCCTGTCCCCACCACCTGAGGAGTCTCCCACATCACCTCCACCTGAGGCTTCACGCCTTTCCCCACCACCTGAGGACTCTCCCATATCCCCACCACTAGAAGATTCGCCTGCTTCGCCGCCACCAGAGGACTCACTTGTGTCCTTGCCACTAGAGGAGTCACCGTTGTCGCCACTGCCTGAGGAGCTGAGACTCTGTCCCCGGCCTGAGGAGCCGTACCTGTTCCCCCAGTCTGAGGAGCCCCGACTCTGTTCCCAGCCTGAGGAGCTACACCTGTCCTCCCAGCCTGAGAAGTTGCACCTGTCCCCAGAGCCTGAGGAGCCATGCCCTGTGCTTACAGAGCCATGTCTGTCCTCTCAGCCTGTGCCTGAGGAACCATGCTTGTCCCTCCTGCCTGAGGAACCACACCTGTCTCCTCAGCCTAAGGAATTGCACCTGACTCCTCAGCCAGAAGAGCCTCAACTCTCCCCTATGCCTGAGGAGCCATGTCTGCCTCCTCAGCCTGAAGAGCCTCCTCAGGAGGCAGGCCAGAATCCTGCACCTAAGGAGCCTGGGGAGCCACACTTATCCCCCTCGCTTGGAGCGCCAGCCCTGTCTGAGCCTGGGGAGCCACCTCTCTCCCCTCTGCCTGAGGAGCTGCCCTTGTCCCCATCAAGAGAGCCATCTTTGTCACCTCAGTTGATGCCACCAGGTAAGGGGATGCTGGTGCCCCCAGCTCTGGGACAATCAATACTTTATGCATGTCTAATCTAAGAGCTCTTTTTCTCTTCTCTCCAGATCCTCTTCCTCCTCCGCTCTCGCCCATTATCCCAGCTGCAGCCCCACCAGCCCTGTCTCCTTTGGGGGAGTTAGAATACCCTTTTGGTCCCAAAGGGGATAGTGACCCTGAGTCGCCACTGGCTGCCCCCATCTTAGAGACACCCATCAGCCCTCCACCAGAAGCTAACTGCACTGATCCTGAGCCTGTGCCCCCGATGATCCTTCCCCCATCTCCAGGCTCCCCAATGGGACCCACTTCTCCCATCCTCATGGAGCCCCTTCCTCCACCATGTTCTCCACTCCTTCAACATTCCCTGCCTCCCTCAAACTCCCCTCCTTCCCAGTGCTCCCCTCCTGCACTACCCTTGTCCATCCCCTCCCCATTGAGTCCCATGGGGAAGGCAGCGGATGTCTCAGATGAGACTGAGTTGCATGAGATGGAGACTGATAAAGGTCCAGAACCTGAGTGCCCAGCCTTGGAACCCAGTGCCACTAGTCCTCTCCCCTCTCCCATGGGGGACCTTTCTTGCCCTGCTCCTAGCCCTGCCCCAGCCTTGGATGACTTCTCTGGCTTGGGAGAAGACACAGCCCCACTGAATGGGACTGATGTGCCGTGTTCACAGCCACAGACTGGACAGACCCCTGGCAGTTTGGGTAGTGAACTTAAAGGTTCCCCTGTGCTCCTGGACCCCGAGGAGCTGGTCCCTGTGACCCCTATGGAGGTCTATGGCCCAGAATGCAAACAGGCAGGGCAGGGTTCGCCTTGTGAAGAGCAGGAGGAGCCCCGTGCACCAGTGGCCCCTATACCACCTACTCTCATCAAATCCGACATTGTTAATGAGATCTCTAATCTGAGCCAGGGCGATGCCAGTGCCAGTTTTCCTGGCTCAGAGCCCTTGCTGGGCTCTCCTGACCCTGAGGGGGGCGGCTCCCTGTCCATGGAACTGGGAGTATCTACAGATGTTAGTCCAGCTCGAGATGAAGGCTCCTTGCGGCTCTGTACCGACTCATTGCCAGAGACTGATGACTCACTATTGTGTGATGCTGGGACAGCTATTGGTGGAGGCAAAGCTGAGGGGGACAAGGGGCGAAGGCGCAGCTCCCCAGCCCGTTCCCGAATTAAACAGGTGAGGGGCTTCCCAGCCACTAGATGAGCTCTTGTTACTCCCTGGTGTAGTCCTGTGCTACCTGCACTTCCCACAGCTTTCTGCAATCTAGTCTCAGAATACACAGAGGGGGTATATGATTTTCCCACTCAGTGATAGAATGGGGATGAGGAATTTGAATCTCTCAAGTCCCCCTTTTATTCTCCTCATAGCATGTTAGCCAGCCTTCTTGGGAGAGGAGAATGGATCTGGCCAGAGCTCCGTAGTTGCTATTTGGGAATTTGGCTTTTTTTTTCACTGCCCTGAGTGGGACCCCTGGGCTTTTTTTAAACCTGTCATACCCTTTTCATCTCCTTTCTTCCCTCCAACAGTCTTATTCTTGTAATGGCCCTCTTTTCTCACTTAGGGTCGTAGCAGTAGTTTCCCAGGAAGACGCCGGCCTCGTGGAGGAGCACATGGAGGACGTGGAAGAGGACGGGCTCGACTAAAGTCAACTACTTCTTCCGTTGAAACTCTGGTAGTAAGGACAGGCTTCACATTCCCCAATCATACTTCACATTGCTCCTTCGCAATTAAATACTAAATCATCAGTCCTCTGTGTGCCTGCTAACCTAGAGCCTCCCATTCACTTGGCTTCCAGGTTTCTCTGAAATCTCTTCCACTGGGCAGGAGCCCAGTTTGGGAGTTGGGTTATTCTGCCTCTTAGTCTTGCCGTCTATCCTTTATCTTAGCCAGGAATTGACACCTTCCCCCAACGCCAAATGTAGTGCAGCTTAGTTGGGGCAGACTCCTTCCTTACTTTCCACAACTCTGTCTCTAAGGTGGCTGATATCGATAGCTCTCCCAGCAAGGAGGAGGAGGAAGAAGATGATGACACCATGCAAAATACCGTGGTTCTCTTCTCTAACACAGACAAATTTGTTCTAATGCAGGTACCATACTTGACTGGGTGGTCCCTCCTTGGCAATGAGAGCTGACATGTTGAATTTTGTGTGTGTAGATGGGAAAAAAAACAGGGCTCTAGGGGGCTGGAGAAATGGCTCAGTGGTTAAGGCGGCTGCCTCCAGAGCCTAAGGACCTGGGTTCAGTTCCCCAGTACCCACATAAGCCGGATGCACAAATTGGCTAGAGGCCCTGGCTTGCCCATATTCTCTCTCTCTCTCTCTCTCTCTCTCTCTTTCTCTCTCTCTCTGCTTACAAATAAACAAAATATTAAAAACAACAACAACAAAAAAAAACAGGGCTCTAGTTCTTGGGATACCCAACCTAATTAGAATGTGGACAGTGACTCAGTTCCACATAGGACTGACTGAAAAAGTCAGAAATGGAGCCGGGCATGGTAGCGCACGCCTTTAATCCCAGCACTTGGGAGGCAGAGGTAGGAGGATTGCTGTGAGTTCAAGGCCACCCTGAGACTACATAGTGAATTTCAGGTCAGCCTGGGCTAGAGTGAGAACCTCGAACCCCCCCCCCAAAAAAAAAAAAAAAAGTCAGAAATGGTCTTTGTCCTATTAAATGTTTGTAGTTTAGGGAGCCTGTATATATTCTCACCTGCATAATTTTGAAGCTGATGGAATTTTGTCACATACATGATTCTTACCAGACAAGTCTTACCCTATACTGTCTTCACATAATTTCTTCTTACCCATTACCCATGCCATACTTTATAAATTCAAATGACCTAATTAGGCTAGGAAGGCATCCTAGGAAAGGACAGTTCCTGTTGATGAAATAGAAAGTGTAAGCATACTATAGTGACTTAGTAGGTGTCTTAATGCTATGGAATGGGCTTCTCACTCACTGGTCTCAGGTTAGCATATGTTTTTGGTTGTAATTGGGTACCATGAAGAGATGTGGTTGGACATTCAGGTTTTTGTTTTCCCAGGATATGTGTGTGGTGTGTGGCAGTTTTGGCCGGGGTGCAGAGGGTCACCTCTTGGCCTGTTCACAGTGCTCTCAGTGCTATCACCCTTACTGTGTCAACAGCAAGGTGAGTTCAGGGCCCTGGAGGTTTGGGCTGGAGGAGCAGGGTCAGTTCTTGCTTACTTTACCTGTTCCTGTCACACTACTTTGTAAAGTGGCTGTGGCTCCTAGAAGTCAATCATCAGTTGCCAGTGGCAATTTTTGTCAAAGCTCATCTGGGGAAAAAGTGCTTTGTAATTCATGACAGACTTTGTAATTTCTTTGTGGTAGACTAAAACTTGGTGTTATAATTCCATTCATCATGTAAATGGTAACTTTATTAGTAGAAAACATGGTATAGTCTGGAAATAGAACAGAAAATAAAAACTGTAAGCAAACATTTAGAGAAAGCAGCTTTTTTTTTTGATGTTTTGAGGTAGGGTATCCCTCTAGCCCAGGCTGACTTGAAATTCACTATGTTGTCTCAGGTGCCCTTGAACTCAAGGTGATCCTCCTACCTCTCCCTTCCAAGTACTGGGATTGAAAGCATGTACCACCATGTTTGGCTCAAAAGCAGCATTTTTAACCTAAGCATATAGTCATTTTAGGGTTTTCGAAACTATTTATGAAAAAAGTCTACTGCTAACATTCATTAACTTGTCTTAGTAACTGGTTCTATAATTGGGGGAAGTACAATCTAGTTCTGTCAACAGTGAAGGTTTACCTAGTGAAAGATGTCTGTTTTACTCTTACAGTGAGATAGTGGCTGGTGAGATTGTTCTCTCAGCACAGATCCCTGGGAGCCTGCTTAGAGGCACTTTGGGGTGAAGTGAGTGTTCTGTATAAGGCTCCCTGTGCTCTAACAGCAATCTGGACTGTGCTGTGAGGTTCCTTTAGCCATGCCATACGAGTCCTGCCCATCTCACCCTGCGTAATCTTGTCTTCTGTACCAGATCACCAAGGTGATGCTGCTAAAGGGCTGGCGTTGTGTGGAGTGTATCGTGTGTGAGGTGTGTGGCCAGGCCTCCGACCCTTCCCGCCTGCTTCTCTGTGATGACTGTGACATTAGCTACCATACATACTGTCTGGACCCCCCACTGCTCACTGTGCCCAAAGGCGGTTGGAAGTGCAAGTGGTAAGGAGACCTGGGGGGCGGTCTTCTGAGGAGCCTGGTGCCTGACGGGATAAGGTACTTTGAGGTGTTAGAAGACTATGATACTAACTACACAATAGCCTGTGTCTAGGAAGTCATGTTCTAGGGGAGGAAGGTACTTCTGGACTCCTTAGGTAGTTTAGGTGCTCAAGGTTTGTCTTTCTTTCCCTACCAGGTGTGTGTCTTGTATGCAGTGTGGGGCTGCCTCCCCTGGCTTCCACTGTGAATGGCAGAATAGTTACACACACTGTGGGCCCTGTGCCAGTCTAGTGACCTGTCCTGTCTGTCATGCTCCATATGTAGAGGAGGACCTGCTAATCCAGTGCCGCCACTGTGAACGGTGAGAACATTCCTTACTCTTCCTCTCATCCCCACTTCCTGGTTGGTGTCCATTGACATTGCCTTTGCTCACCCTCATCTCCCCTTCCCCAGGTGGATGCATGCTGGCTGTGAGAGCCTCTTCACAGAGGATGATGTGGAACAGGCAGCTGATGAGGGCTTTGATTGTGTCTCCTGCCAGCCCTATGTGGTAAAGCCTGTGGGTAAGTACTAAGCACTGGAGAGGCAAGGAAGACAAGTATCTTTTGCCTTGGGACAGTACCCCAAGGTACCTTTGTTTTTCCTTCTTTCCACAGCACCTGTTGCTCCTCCAGAGTTGGTGCCTATGAAGGTGAAAGAGCCAGGTAAGTCAAAGAGATTTTGAATACCAATGCCAGCTGAGACCATAGACACCATATAGTCTAGCTCGAATCCCCTCAACTTTATCTCATTTCAAAGGAGAAAATTAAGACTCGGATTGAGTGATCTACTCAGTGTTACCTACTGTTACTGGCAAAATTATGACTAGAACCTAGGTCCCCGGTGTCATAGTCAGCCACATACTGCTGGGATGAATCTCCAAACCAGGCAGAGTTTATGAGAGGAAAGGATTTATTGAAGCTACAGATACAGGGGAAGTTCTATAATGGTGAAAGAGTCCCCTTTCACAGGTCCAAGCAGAGAGAGAAACCCATCATCAACACCACATACACAAGAAAAACAGTTGGGGGGCCAAGGAGAGAATTTTTTTTTTTTTCCGAGGTAGGGTCTTGCTCTAGTCCAGGCTGACCTGGAATTCACTCTGTAGTCTCAGGGTGGCCTTGAACTCATGGTGATCCTCCTACCTCTGCCTCCTGAGTGCTGGGATTAAAGGTGTGCGCCACCATGCCGGGCTCAAGGAGAGAATTTCTTCCTATTTATATAGCCTTAGGATGGGGTCTTGCAACTCTTTCCCAGATTTAAGGGCTTCCTCAGTCTCTGGAATTAGCTTTCTTCACTGCACACACAGGAAGGAATGTTAATGTCAAACTTCCCTATATCCCACCCCCTACTGAGAGGTTGTCTTCCTGTCAACAACCTCAGAGACCCACCTTTTTTTTTTTTTTTTACTAAAAAGGTCAAGTTGACAACAAAACCTAACCATCACAACAGGTTCCTGGGCACTATTTCTTTTTCCAGGCAATTTGGCCTCATTACTGCCAGAATTATATTTCAGAAAGCACACCTCCTTGTTTTCAGTGAAGGGTATGAAGCTATCTCCTTCATTGTGATGTGAGCACTATTCTTAGCATCTAGGGCACTATGCTGGCATTTAGCAAATAGGACCTCTCCTATCCCTTGACAGCTAGAGAATTCATTTAGTGAACCTATGGTTAATCCTGAGCATAATCAGACTTCTGCAGTAGCAGACCCCTCTCAGAACCTCCCTGACCACTGGCAAAGAACTCAGGCCTTAACCAGTGCCCTTTGGTAGCCTATTATCTCCAGCCCTCAAAACTCCAGGTGGACTTGCTGTTTGTCACTGCTTTTGTCTCAGTTGGGGACATAGGTTGAACTTTAGGTTTCCCTGGGACCTTTTTCCAGGGCTCATAGGTTCTTCTTGTTGTCCAGAGCCCCAGTACTTTCGCTTCGAGGGTGTGTGGCTCACAGAAACGGGAATGGCTGTGCTGCGTAACCTGACCATGTCGCCACTGCACAAGCGGCGCCAGCGACGAGGACGGCCAGGCCTCCCAGGCGAGGCAGGGTTGGAGGGTTCTGAGCCCTCAGATGCTCTTGGCCCTGATGACAAGAAGGATGGGGACCTGTACACTGATGAGCTGCTCAAGGGTGAAGGTTGGGATGGGGAATCTCACAGAAAGGCAGACAGTGGGTGAGGCACAGCCTGTGGAAGTTGGGATGTTGGGTGGGTACCTCATTGCCATTACTGTTTACCCTCCATCACTATTAGTCTTGTTCAGGTTGCACTGTGACAAGATACTGGGTTCCTCTGGCAAGAGCCCACCCCTCTGATCTGCCTCTGTTGTTTCTGTCACCATATGCAGGTGGTGTGGAGCACATGGAGTGTGAAATTAAACTAGAGGGTCCTGCTAGTCCTGATGTGGAGCCTGGCAAAGAGGAGACCGAGGAAAGCAAAAAACGAAAGCGCAAACCCTATCGTCCTGGTGAGGCCCTGGGATGAGGAGGTGGGGTGGTGAGTGGCGCTCACCAGGTCCCCCATTGGCTTCTCATCCTTAGTTCCGCCTCCTCATAGGCATTGGTGGTTTCATGGTGCGACAGCGGAAATCTCACACACGTGTGAAAAGGGGGCCTGCTGCACAGGCGGAGGTGTTGAGTGGGGATGGGCAGCCCGACGAGGGTGAGACGGGTGAGGGCACCATTGGGGCCTGGGAGAAGGTGGGGGTCATCACACATGGGACAATGCTGATGAGGCCGAGGTGGGGGCTCACTGCAAGTGCCAAGAGGATGCGGGCCCAGCCGGTTGGGGAATGGAGTTGAGTGCAGCTCACCCAGTTTCCCCAGAAGGCCTTGAGCTCTTCTCTTCTGCTGTCCATAGTGATGCCTGCTGATCTGCCTGCAGAGGGCTCTGTGGAACAGAGCCTTGTGGAAGGAGATGAGAAGAAGAAGCAACAGCGGCGAGGGCGCAAGAAGAGCAAACTAGAGGACATGTTCCCTGCTTATCTACAGGTGGGTCCTGAGCTCCCAGGGGTGAGAGAAGCATTTGTGTCCACAGAGCATCAATAAGCCATATGTCTTGACTCTTCCCACAGGAAGCCTTCTTTGGGAAGGAGTTGCTGGACCTTAGCCGGAAGGCCCTTTTTGCAGTTGGGGTGGGCCGGCCAAGCTTTGGACCTGGAACTCAAAAAGCTCGAGGAGATGGAGGTTCAGATAAGAAGGAGCTCCCTACCTTGCAGAAAGGTTAGTTAAATGGATATTAAGTGTTTTGAAGGAATCCAACTTTCCTTTTGCTCTGGAGCTGGCAAGGGTGTCTGGTGGAGAAGGGGCTGGTTCTTAGGAAGTAAGGGTGGGCCAAGGGTCCTGGGCTATGGAGCGAGGGACCCTTTCTGGGTGTCAGGTATTGGTCATCTCTGATTGGAGTGGGGACTGTTGCTCATAGGAGATGATGGTCCAGATGTTGCAGATGAAGAGTCTCGTGGCCCTGAGGGCATGACTGATACACCAGGTGAGGGCTGCTGGGAGAAGTGGGTCCTGTCTTGGTTTTGCCTCCATCAGTTACTTGGCTCTGCCCCAAGCACTGACAGGGTTGTAAGCTGGATGCTCTTCTATGTTTCCCTGTGGTTCATGGTAGCTTGTGTGATACCTCCATGTCCTTGGCTGATGGTTTTCTCCTGGAAATTGCAGGACCTGAGGATGGGGTTGTAAAGGCATCCCCAGTACCCAGTGACCCTGATAAGCCAGGCACCCCAGGTGAAGGAATGCTTAGCTCTGACTTAGACAGGATTCCTACAGAAGGTGAGGCTTATAAGTCTTTGTGTATAAGGGTCCTCCATGGGAAAAAAAAGTTCCTATCTGTGGGAGGAGTCCCAAGCATCCTCACTAGCCATGACCATTTGTCGATCTGTCATGCCATGTCATGCAATAATTCTCAGCAGTAGCAGTGTCTTCCATCTTTCCCCACAGAACTACCCAAGATGGAGTCCAAAGACCTGCAGCAGCTCTTCAAGGATGTCCTGGGTTCTGAACGAGAGCAACATCTAGGCTGTGGAACCCCTAGCTTAGAAGGCAGCCGTACACCCCTGCAGAGGCCCTTTCTCCAAGGTAAGAGAGTAGGAGGGGGAATGACAGTTCAAAGACTGCATAGTCAGGCTTTTTCCCCAAGTGGGCTAGTTGTTTCCTTTTCTCTGATCTGTTACTCTTGCAGGTGGACTCCCTTTGGGCAGTCTCCCCTCTGGCAGCCCAATGGACTCCTACCCAGGCCTTTGCCAGTCCCCCTTCCTGGATTCTAGGTTGGTATCTGTGGGAAACCTTCATGGGTAGTCCCTATTGTCCTTTTACAATGGAATACTTACCTTACCTCCTCATTGGATTCTTGGTTCATTGACATGACAACCCCTTGCTCTTCTCAGTTGGGTCAGGGCAGTAGCCTGGGGCTCTGGGCAATTTGGGATGGGTCTTGAAATCCCTGCCCTTTGTGACTCTCTGCCCCTGCGCCCCAGGGAGCGCGGGGGCTTCTTTAGCCCAGAACCTGGTGAGCCAGACAGCCCCTGGACAGGCTCCGGGGGCACCACACCCTCCACTCCTACCACCCCTACCACAGAGGGTGAGGGCGACGGGCTTTCCTATAACCAGCGGAGTCTACAGCGTTGGGAGAAGGATGAGGAGTTGGGACAACTCTCCACCATCTCACCTGTGCTCTACGCCAACATTAACTTTCCTAATCTCAAGCAAGATTACCCAGGTACCTGTGGGAAGAGGGCAAGGGATACAACTTGGCAAGTGGAGGGAAGAAGGCAAGGAAAACAACCTGGCAAGTGGAGGGAGTCACCTGCCAAGTCTCCAAGTCTCCTCTAACTCAATCCCTCTAACCTCCAGATTGGTCTAGCCGTTGCAAACAAATCATGAAGCTCTGGAGAAAGGTTCCAGCCTCTGACAAAGCCCCCTACCTGGTAAGATAGAAAGGAGCATGGGCTAGCTAGCCTGGGAGCTGAAATTGAGGGAGGTGTCTATGGGACAGTCTCCTCAGTTCTTTCTATCCCCACTCTCCACTGCCCCTAAAGCAGTTGGCCCATGAGGGGTTTCTGGATAGGGAGTGTTGGGGACTGGGCTTGAGAATGAGCACGAGGCCCTATGTTGTATCCTGTGTTCCTCAGCAAAAGGCCAAAGATAACCGGGCTGCTCACCGCATCAACAAGGTGCAGAAGGTGAGTGGGGGCTGGACTGGGCCAAGCCATTGATGTCTTATAGTTGGGTGGTCTTTCAAGGATTGGGGGAATTAGTCATGCCTACAGTAAGCAGCTTGACTGCTGTGCTTGGTCTCTCCCCCTGTAGCAGGCTGAGAGCCAGATCAACAAACAGGCCAAGGTGGGCGACATAGCCCGTAAGACTGATCGACCGGCCCTCCATCTCCGCATTCCCCCCCAGCCAGGGGCACTGGGCAGTCCGCCCCCTGCTGCTGCCCCCACCATTTTCATTGGCAGTCCCACAACCCCCGCCGGCTTGTCTACCTCTGCGGATGGATTCCTGAAGCCGCCAGCAGGCACGGTGCCCTGCCCTGACTCACCTGGTGAGCTCTTTCTCAAGCTCCCACCCCAGGTGCCCGCCCAAGTGCCTTCGCAGGACCCCTTTGGACTGGCCCCTGCCTACGCCCTGGAGCCCCACTTCTCTGCAGCACCACCTGCCTATCCCCCTTACCCGAGCCCAACTGGGGCCCCTACGCAGCCTCCAATGCTGGGCACCACATCTCGTCCTGGGACTGGCCAGCCGGGGGAGTTCCATGCTACACCACCTGGTACCCCCCGACACCAGTCCTCTACACCTGACCCCTTCCTGAAACCCCGCTGCCCCTCACTGGACAACCTGGCTGTGCCTGAAAGCCCTGGAGTAGCCACAGGCAAGACTTCTGAGCCCCTGCTTTCACCCCCACCTTTTGGAGAGTCCCGGAAGGCCCTAGAGGTGAAGAAGGAAGAGCTTGGAGCATCGTCTCCTGGTTATGGACCCCCAAACCTGGGCTTTGTGGACTCCCCCTCCTCAGCCCCCCACTTGGGTGGCCTGGAGTTAAAGGCACCTGATGTTTTCAAAGCCCCCCTAACCCCTCGGGCATCTCAGGTAGAGCCCCAGAGCCCAGGCCTGGGCCTACGGACCCAGGAGCCACCCCCTGCCCAGGCTTTGGCCCCTTCTCCTCCCAACCATCCAGACATCTTTCGCCCTGGCCCCTACCCTGACCCCTATGCCCAGCCCCCATTGACCCCTCGGCCCCAACCTCCACCCCCTGATAGCTGCTGTGCCCCACCTCCTCGCTCACTGCCCTCTGACCCTTTCTCTCGAGTGCCCACCAGTCCTCAGTCCCAGTCTAGTTCCCAATCCCCATTGACACCCCGTCCTCTGTCTGCCGAGGCTTTCTGCCCATCACCTGTTACCCCTCGCTTCCAATCCCCTGACCCTTATTCTCGCCCACCTTCACGCCCGCAGTCCCGTGACCCATTTGCCCCATTGCATAAACCACCCCGTCCCCAGCCCCAGCCCCCTGAAGTTGCCTTTAAGGCTGGGCCTCTAGCCCACACTCCGCTGGGGGCTGGGGGTTTCCCAGCAGCCCTGCCCTCAGGGCCAGCAGGTGAGCTCCATGCCAAGGTTCCAAGTGGGCAGCCCCCCAATTTTGCCCGTTCTCCAGGGACAGGTGCATTTGTGGGCAACCCCTCTTCCATGAGGTTTACTTTCCCACAACCGGTCGGGGAGCCTTCCCTAAAGCCCCCTGTCCCTCAGCCTGTTCTCCCTCCACCCCATGGGATCAACAGCCATTTTGGGCCTGGCCCCACCATGGGCAAGCCTCAAAGCACAAACTACACAGTAGCCACAGGGAACTTCCACACATCAGGCAGCCCCCTGGGATCCAATGGTGGGCCCACAGGGGAGGGCTATGGGCTGTCCCCGCTTCGCCCAGCATCAGTTCTGCCACCACCTGCACCCGATGGATCCCTCCCCTACCTGTCCCATGGAGCCTCACAGCGGGCAAGCATCACCTCTCCAGTGGAAAAGCGGGAAGATCCAGGGGCTGCAATGAATAGCTCTTTGGCAACACCTGAACTCCCAGCTTCCCAGGATCCAAGCATGTCCAGCCTCAGTCAGACCGAGCTAGAGAAGCAACGGCAGGTGAGTGCATGGCCTGGAGCTAAGCTCCCTATAATTCTGTCTTCTTGTGTGCCAGCTCTGTGATTGGTATGAAATGGGCCTCTCTGTTTTCTGCACAGCGCCAGCGACTACGGGAGCTGCTGATTCGGCAGCAGATCCAGCGTAACACCTTACGGCAGGAGAAGGAAACGGCTGCAGCAGCTGCAGGTGCAGTAGGGCCACCAGGCAATTGGGGTGCTGAATCTAGCAGCCCTGCCTTTGAGCAGCTGAGTCGAGGCCAGACCCCTTTCACTGGAACACAGGTAGGTAGATTGGCAAGGGGTATTTGGGCCAACATTCTGAAGGTGGCTCCACCTTCATGTACTTCTGTCATCTAGGATAAGAGCAGTCTTGTGGGGTTACCATCAAGTAAGTTAGGTGGTCCCATCGTGGGACCAGGGGCCTTCTCCAGTGATGACCGACTCTCCCGGCCACTTCCACCAGCCACACCTTCTTCTATGGACATGAACAACCGGTGAGGTTACAGGAGGTTTTCTGGAGGTGGAGTGGGGAGGGGTGAATCAAGGGGACAGATTTTACCATCACTGTATTTTGCTTCTGATTTTCCCCTGCCAATTTTTTTCTGGTATCACTGTCTTCCTCATTCTCTCCTCATCACTGCTTTTGTTTTGTCTTTCCTCATTGCCCAAAGCCCCTTTTGTAGCTCTCCATCCTGATTGTATCTCACTGATTACTCCATATTCTTTCAGGCAACTCGTAGGAGGTTCCCAGGCCTTCTATCAGCGCACACCCTATCCTGGGTCCCTGCCCTTACAGCAGCAGCAGCAGCAGCAACTGTGGCAGCAGCAGCAGCAGCAGCAGCAAGCAACAGCAGCAACCTCCATGAGACTTGCTATGTCTACTCGCTTTCCATCAACTCCTGGACCTGAACTTGGCCGCCAAGCACTAAGTTCTCCTTTGGCGGGAATTCCCACCCGACTGCCAGGCCCTGCTGAGCCAGTGCCTGGTCCAGCTGGTCCTGCTCAGTTCATTGAGTTGCGACACAATGTACAGAAAGGGTTAGGACCAGGAGGCTCTTCATTTCCTACTCAAGGGCCCCCTCAGAGGCCCCGTTTTTACCCTGTAAGCGAGGAACCCCATCGATTGGCTCCTGAAGGGCTTCGGGGTCTGGCAGTATCAGGCCTTCCCCCACAGAAACCCTCTGCCCCACCAGTTCCTGAATTGAACAACAGCCTCCATCCAACACCTCACACCAAGGGTCCTGCTTTGCCAGCTGGCTTAGAACTGGTCAGTCGGCCCCCCTCCAATACTGAACTTGGCCGTCCCCCTCCTCTGGCCTTGGAAACTGGGAAGTTACCCTGTGAGGATCCCGAGCTGGATGATGACTTTGATGCTCACAAGGCCCTGGAGGATGATGAAGAGCTTGCTCATCTGGGTCTTGGTGTAGATGTGGCCAAGGGTGATGATGAGCTGGGCACCCTGGAAAACCTGGAGACCAATGATCCTCACCTAGACGACCTGCTTAATGGAGATGAGTTTGATCTACTAGCATATACTGACCCTGAGCTAGATACTGGGGACAAGAAGGACATTTTCAATGAGCATCTAAGGCTGGTGGAATCAGCAAATGAGAAGGCTGAGCGGGAGGCCCTGCTGCGGGGGGTAGAGCCAGGATCCTTGGGTCCTGAAGAGCGTCCTCCTGCCACTGAGAGTGAGGCCCGCCTGACATCTGTGCTTCCTGAGGTGAAGCCTAAGGTAGAAGAGGGAGGGCGTCATCCCTCTCCTTGTCAGTTTACCATTAACACCCCCAAGGTCGAGTCAGCAGCTCCTGCCACTTCTCTTGGATTGGGGCAAAAGCCAGGACAGACTGTGATGGCAAGCCGGGACATCCGGATGAGCACAGGGCCATTTCCCAGCAGTGGACATACAGCTGAGAAGGGCTCTTTTGGGGCCACAGGAGGACCATCAGCTCACTTGCTGACTCCAAGCCCACTGAGTGGCCCAGGAGCATCCTCTCTTTTGGAAAAGTTTGAGCTAGAGAGTGGGGCTCTGACCTTGCCTGGTGGACATGCATCCTCTGGGGATGAACTGGACAAGATGGAGAGCTCACTGGTAGCCAGTGAGTTGCCCCTTCTCATTGAGGACTTGCTGGAACATGAGAAGAAAGAGCTACAAAAGAAGCAGCAGCTTTCAGCCCAGCTCCAGCCTGCCCAGCAGCAGCAGCAGCAGCAGCAGCATTCCCTGCTGTCCACACCAGGCCCTGCCCAGCCTATGCCTTTGCCACATGAGGGCTCTTCTCCCAGCTTGGCTGGGTCCCAACAGCCACTTGCTCTAGGTCTTGGAAATACCCAACAGCCAGGCTTGGGCCAACCACTGGTTCCTCAGTCACCAGCTCATGCCCTTCAGCAGCGGTTGGCCCCATCCATGGCCATGGTGTCTAATCAAGGGCATATGCTAAGTGGGCAGCATGCAGGGCAAGCAGGCTTGGTGCCCCAGCAGAGCTCACAGCCAATGTTAGCACAGAAGCCCATGGGCAGCATACCACCTTCTATGTGCATGAAGCCTCAACAGCTGGCAGTGCAGCAGCAGCAGCAGCAGCAGCAGCAGCAGCAGCAGCAGCAGCAGCAGCAGCTGGCTAATAGCTTCTTCCCAGATACAGGTAACCTCAGTTGTTGGCATAGTTGAGTTACTATCAAGGGTGATCTAGTTATCACTAAATGTGCTCTGCATCTGGAGACCTAAGATACACCCTAGTTAAGGGAGATAGGATACTTGGAGCATACTAGTATAAGCAGAAGCTTTTTTTTTTTTTTTTGATTTTTTGAGGTAGGGTCTCACTTTAACCCAGGCTGACCTGGAATTCACTATGTAGTCTCAGGGTGGCCTTGAATTCATGGCGATTCTCCTACCTCTGCCTCCCGAGTGCTGGGATTAAAGGTGTGCGCCACCACTCCCAGCTAAGCAGAAGCTTTTGAGAAGGGAGCTGACAGTTATTGGTATATAACAGACATTCATAAGTATGAATAAATGAAGCCTGATTAGCAAAGACTTTTTTTTAATGGTGAGACTTAAAGCTTAGGACTTGGAGAGAAAGGGGGTCAAGGAAAAGCAATCCAGATATGGAGAGGTAGGACAAACCTATGGAATACTTGGAGAACGATGAGTGAGTTGGTAGAGGTGAGTGGGTACTCCTATAATTTTGGAGAGATCAGTGAGGACCTTATGTTAGAATTTATTTATTTAGTAATCACTATTTGCCAAGAAGTATGCTAAGTGCTTTATACTCATTGGAAATTGTCTAGTTTATTCATTCATTTACTCTTTGAGATGGTCTCATGTAGCCCAGGCTAGCTTCATATTACTCTTCGTAGTCAAGGATGACTTTGAATGCAGTGCTGGAGATCGAATCCAGGGCTATATGCATGCTAGGCAAGCACTCTGGCAACTGGGCTACATTCCAGCCCTTCATTGATTTCATCACAATAGACTTATTAAATAGGTATTATAGTTGTCTTTGATTTCAGAGGAAGAAACAGGCATAAAAGAAAGCTAAGTAACCTAGAAGAGCTAGATCTGAATTACTCTTCAGAATTTCAGGACAATGAGATTGGTTAATCCTTTAGAAAGTGAGGAATCAGTTCTATGTTTTCTGAGCAGGAGAGCTATATAATAAAGGCAGGATTTTGGAAAGATTTGAGTTTTTGGTGATTGTTTATTTCTATTTCTGCTCTATTCTATTATCTTGACTTTTTCTTTTTTATAAGCAGAGAGATGAGAGAGAGAGAGAGAGAGAGAAAGAGAGAGAACGAGAACCCAGGGTCACCACCTTGTGTGGGTCTTGCTTATGTGGCTACTGGGGGGCCTTAGGCACTGGAGGCAAGTGCCTTAACTGATGAGCCATCTTCTCTCCAGCCCTTGACTTTTTTTTTTTTTTTTTTTTTTTGGAGACATTTATGTATCCCAGACTGGTCTCTAACTCACATGTATCCAAGATGACTTTGAACTTCTGATGCCCCTGCTTCCACCTCCCAAGTGCTAGAATTATAGGCATGCATTACTGTTTTTGGTTTCGTTTTGTGTTTTTGTTTTCCGAGGTAGGGTCTTGCTCTAGCCCAGGCTGACCTGGAATTCATTATGTAGTCTCAGAGAGGCCTTGAACTCACAGTGACCCTTTTACCTCTGCCTCCTGAATGCTGGGACTAAAGGTGTGCGCCACCATGCTGTCCCTAGTTTGTTGTATTGTTTTTTGTTTTTTTTTTTTTTGAGACAGTCTGTGTGGCCCAGGCTGGCCATGAATTCACAATCTTTCTGTCTTGCCTGAGTGCTAGGATTACAGGTGTTCACTACCATGTCCAGCCTATTCTCCTTTTTTACCTAGCATCTAAGGCTGACATGACAGTGGGTTAAGTGATGCTTTTTTTTGTGTGTTAAAACAGATCTGGATGGACGTGGTGGCACACACTTTT
Source organism: Zapus hudsonius (assembly GCA_004024765.1). Classification (NCBI taxonomy): domain Eukaryota; kingdom Metazoa; phylum Chordata; class Mammalia; order Rodentia; family Dipodidae; genus Zapus; species Zapus hudsonius. The sequence goes on from PVHP010012086.1 coordinate 27,606, forward strand.
AATCCCAACACTCGGGAGGCTGAGGTAGGACGATTGCCATGAGTTTGAGGCCAGTTTGGGGATACAGAGTAAATTCTGGGGCAGCCTGAGCTACAGCGAGACCCTACCTCAAAAAACAAAACCAAGAAATCAACAAAATTAAAAAAAATTTGCCACAATACCCACATTTTGGGTTTCTGAGCTGTTCTAGTTGCACTAAGAATGCTACTTTGACACTTTCCAGCTCATACATCATACCCTTATTTCTGTCACATACGGTCCTCTACAGCATCATGAGGTAGGCAAAGTAATGATCATGACCACTAGCAACTAGAGGTGAGCTGAGGATTAAAAGAAGTATGTTGACATGACCTAGATCCTGAAACAATTATTTACTGATTCATTTTTTTAAAAAAAATATTTTTATTTATTTGCAAGCAAAGAGAGAATGGGCATAACCAGGGCCTCTTGCCATTGCAAATGAACTCCAGATCCATGCATCACTTTGTGCATCTGGCTTTACATGGGGTGCTGGGGAATTGAACCCAAACTGGCAGGATTTGTGATGAGCCAGCTCTCCATGCTGTTTTAATTTTTCAAAAATTTTATTTGTAAGGAATGAGAGAGTATGGACATACCTTGCCAGGGCCTTTTTGCCACTGCAAACAAACTGCATGTGTCACTTTGTGCATCTGGCATTACATGGGTGCTGGGGATATGAACCTTGGATATCAGGCTGAACCATCTTCTTCAGCCCCTAATTAAAAAAAATTATTTATTTATTTGTAAGGTGAGAAGGGGGGCATGCCAGGACCTCCTGACACTGCAAATGAACACCAGACACATGTGCCACTTTGTGCACTGGGCTTCATATGAGTCCTAGAGAATCAAACCTGGCCTCTGTCTTTGTGAGCAAATTATATTGGGCCACCTTTCTTCGAGCCTGGCACAGAACAGTGGCCTTTTAGCAGTTTCTCTTATTACAAGAGTAGAATGCTAGTGACCCTTGAACCATTGAGCCATTTCCCCAGCACCCCTCTTTTTTTTTTTTTTTTTTATTTTAAGGCAGGATCTCACTTTAGCTCAGGCAGACCTGGAACTTTTGTAGCCCAGGCTGGCCTCAGCTCATGACAATCCTTCTACCTCAGCCTCACAAGTGCTGGGATTAAAGGTGTGTGCCATCACATCTGGCTCTGACTCCTTTTACTTAGATGTATGTACATAAAAGCAAGATCATATATTTTGTGAGTAACAGAGCTACATTACTAGGCTGCCTGGCTTCTAGCTCAGTAGACTTCTTCTGATGCATTATTCTGCATCAGGAGTCTCTGAACTTTTGACCTTGAGACATGAGAATGTTATCTACAAGTGTGTTGGGCCATACTCTCATATCCTGGGATACATGTGGCCTATCGTTCACAGGTTAGACAAGCTAATTTTACATGTCTTAAGGGATGGACTTGAGGGTGTCAGAATTAATAGCAATTATACATTGGAATATTGACTTTTCCTCCCCTGAAAAAATTGTAAAAACAGTTTATTTCCCTCTTCAGACCTGGACAAATTTGCCGCAGAAGATATCATTGATCCTATTGCAAAGGCCAAGATGGTAGCTTTGAAAGGTATCAAGAAAGTGATGGCTCAGGGCAGCATTGGGGTGGCACCTGGTATGAACAGGTAAGACTCAGGGCTGGGGTGGGACTTGCCCTTTTTTCCCCCATAAATCACACTGCTTTCCTTCTTCGTTGTCTTTTCTTTTTTTGGAAACTTTTTTTAATTGATTATTTTTTTTTTAATTCCACTTTTTTTTTTTTTTTTTTTTTGAGGTAGGGTCTTGCTCTAGTCCAGGCTGACCTGGAATTCACTATGTAGTCTCAGGGTGGCCTTGAACTCACGGTGATCCTCCTACCTCTGCCTCCCAAGTGCTGGGATTAAAGGCGTGCGCCACCACGCCCGGTTTGAGTTTTTTTTTAATCAAAAGTTGATACTCTTGGGCTGAAGAGATGGCTTAGCTGCTAAGGCGTTTGCCTGCAATGCAGAAGGACCAGAGTTCAGTTCCCCAGTGCCCATATAAAGCCAGATGCACAAGAGAGCGCATGTGTCTGGAGTTCATTTGCAGTGGCTTGGAGGCCCTGGTGTGCCCATATTCTCTGTCTGCCTCTCTCTCTCTCTCTCTCTCTCTCTCTCTCTCTCTCTCTCTCTCTCTCTCTCTCTCGTAAATAAATAAAATATTTAAAAAAAAAAAAAAGTTGATACTCTTATATCCTCTCCCCTGCCCCAATTCTGTTGAGAGTCTTCCTCTGGGGAGTTAGTGGTATTCATTTCATTGTATTTTTTTGGTTTTTCGAGGTAGGGTTTCACTCTAGTCCAGGCTGACCTGGAATTCACTATGTAGTCTCAGGGTGGCCTTGAACTTTTGTAGCCCAGGCTGGCCTCAGCTCATGACAATCCTCCTACCTCTGCCTCCCGAGTGCTGGGATTAAAGGCGTGCGCCACCACACCCGGCCATTTCATTGTATTTACCTGTGTCCTTATTGACACATAATTGTCTGCTTTGATGAACTGTAGGCAGCAAGTGTCACTGCTGGCTCAGAGACTCTCTGGAGCGTCTGGTAGTGATCTGCAGAACCATGTGACACCTGGGAGTGGCCAGGTAAGTGGTAAGGGGAGAAGGAACTGTGTACTATTGTATTGGTTCACCTTTCTTCGAGCCTGGCATGGAAGTGGCCTTTTAGCAGTCTTTCTTATTACAGGAGCGGAATGCTAGTGACCCTTCCCAGCCTCGTCCCAACCCACCAACTTTTGCCCAGGGAGTGATCAGTGAGTATGGGGCATAAGGGGGGTCGTGCAGGAAATGGTTAGGAGCCTATGGAAAGAGATCACCATGTTGTAGGTTCTAACACCCACTTCCTCTCCCAGATGAAGCTGACCAGCGACAATATGAAGAGTGGCTGTTCCATACCCAGCAGCTTCTCCAGATGCAGCTGAAGGTGCTAGAGGAGCAGATTGGTGTGCACCGCAAGTCCCGGAAGGCTCTGTGTGCCAAACAGCGTACTGCCAAAAAGGCTGGCCGTGAGTTCCCAGAAGCTGATGCTGAGAAGCTCAAGCTGGTTACAGAGCAGCAGAGCAAGATCCAAAAACAGCTGGATCAGGTAGGAAAGTAAACCAGCTTAGCACCCAGAAGCCAGAGACAAGGGATGGCATGGGTGCTCCAGGTTGACCTCTCCAATTCTGCTATGTTAGGTCCGAAAACAGCAGAAGGAACACACAAATCTCATGGCAGAATATCGAAATAAACAGCAGCAGCAGCAGCAGCAACAGCAGCAGCAGCAACAGCAGCAGCAGCACTCAGCTGTGCTGGCTCTTAGTCCTTCTCAGAGTCCTCGGTTACTCACTAAGCTCCCTGGCCATGGGCTACAGCCACATGCACAGGCACCTTTGGGAGGGCAAGCTGGAGGTCTTCGACTGCCTCCCGGTGGTATGGTACTACCTGGACAGGCTGGTGGCCCCTTCCTCAACACAGCCTTAGCCCAACAGCAGCATTCTGGTGGGGCTGGATCCTTGACTGGCCCTTCAGGGGGCTTCTTCCCTGGCAATCTTGCTCTCCGAAGCCTTGGGCCTGACTCAAGGCTTTTACAGGAAAGGCAGCTACAGCTGCAGCAGCAACGCATGCAGCTGGCCCAGAAACTGCAGCAGCAGCAACAGCAGCAGCAGCAGCAACAGCATCTTCTAGGTCAGGTGGCAATCCAGCAGCAACAGCCACAGGGTCCTGGGGTACAGACAAACCAAGCTCTGGGTCCCAAGCCTCAGGGGCTTCTGCCTCCCAGCAGCCACCAGGGTCTCCTGGTCCAGCAACTGTCCCCCCAGCAACCCCAAGGGTCACAGGGCATGCTGGGGCCTGCTCAGGTGGCAGTGTTGCAGCAGCAACACCCTGGAGCTTTGGGTCCTCAGGGCTCTCACAGACAGGTGCTTATGACTCAGTCCCGGGTGCTGAGTTCTCCCCAGCTGGCACAGCAGGGTCATAGCCTTATGGGACACCGGCTGGTCACAGCTCAACAGCAACAGCACCAACAGCAGGGATCCATGGCAGGGCTTTCCCATCTTCAGCAGGGCCTGATGTCACATAGTGGACAGCCCAAACTGAGTGCTCAGGCCCTGGGCTCCTTACAGCAGCACCAGCTTCAGCAACAGCAGCACCAGCTTCAACAGCAGCAACAGCAACTACTTCAGCAGCAACAGCAGCAGCAACAACAACAAATTCAACAGCAGCAGCTTCAGCAACAGCAGCAGCAGCAACAGCAACAAATTCAACAGCAGCAGCAGCAGCAGCTTCAGCAACAGCAGCAGCTTCAGCAACAGCAGCAGCAGCAGCAGCAGCTTCAACAGCAGCAACAACAACAAATTCAACAGCAGCAGCAACAGCAGCAGCAGCTGGGCCTGTTGAACCAGAGTCGAACTTTACTATCTCCTCAGCAACAACAGCAGCAACAGGTGACACTTGGCTCTGGCATGCCAGCCAAGCCTCTTCAACACTTTTCTGGCTCTGGAGCACTGGGCCCTACCCTTCTCCTGACAGGCAAGGAACAAAATATTGTAGAAACAGCTCTTCCTTCAGAGGTCATGGAAGGGCCTTCATCACATCAGGAAGGGCCACTAGCAATGGGGACTACATCTGAATCAATGGCTGTTGAACCAGGGGAAGTAAAGCCCTCCCCCTCTGGAGACTCACAACTTCTACTTGTTCAACCCCAAGCCCAGCCACAGCCAACTCTGAGGCTCCCAGGACAAGCACAGCAGCAAGTTAATGTACTCCACACAACAGGTGTAGGAAACCATGGGCAACAACTAGGCAGTGGACCATCTGAGGCTTCATCTGTGCCCCACCTGCTGCCCCAATCTTCTATTTCCTTAGGGGAGCAGCCTGGGCCCATGGCCCAGAACCTTCTGGGCCCTCAACAGTCCCTTGGGCAAGAGCGACCCATACAAAATAATACAGGGCTACAACCTCCCAAATCAGGACCCGTCCTTCAGTCTGGGCAAGGTTTGCCTAGAGTTGGTGTAGTGCCTACAGTGGGTCAACTTCGAGCACAGCTCCAAGGAGTCCTGGCCAAAAACCCACAGCTGCGGCACTTGAGTCCTCAACAACAGCAGCAGCTGCAGGCACTCCTCATGCAGCGGCAGCTGCAGCAGAGTCAGGCAGTACGCCCGGCTCCTCTCTTCCAGGAACCTGGGACCCAGCCTTCTCCCCTCCAAGGCCTTCTGGGCTGTCAGTCTCAACCTGGGGGCTTCCCTGGATCTCAGACAGGCCCCCTCCAAGAGCAAGGGGTTGGGCCTCGACCTCAGGGCCCATCCCGTCTCCCTGTTCCACAAGGAGCCTTATCCACAGGACCACTTCTTGGCCCTGTCCATCCCACACCCCCTCCATCCAGTCCCCAAGAGCCAAAGAGACCTTCTTCACAATTACCTTCCCCCAGTACCCAGCTCACTCCCACCCATCCTGGAACTCCAAAGCCCCAGGGACCAACCCTGGAGCTACCTCCTGGGAGGGTCTCACCTGCTGCTGCCCAGCTTGCAGATTCCTTCTCTGGCAAGGGGCTAGGACCTTGGGGTCCCTCAGACAACTTAGCAGAGGCCCAGAAGCCAGAACAGAGCAGCCTGGTTCCTGGGCATCTGGAGCAGGTGAATGGACAGATGGTACATGAGCCATCCCAACTTGGCATCAAGCAGGAGCCTCGGGATGAGCCCTGTGCCCTGGGAACCCAGGCAGTGAAGAGGGAGGCCAATGGGGAGTCAATAGGGGCACCAGGTACCAGCAACCACCTCTTGCTGGTGGGTCCCCGCTCAGAGGCTGGGCATCTGCTCTTGCAGAAGCTTCTACGGGCAAAGAATGTACAGCTTGGTGCTGGGCGGGGGCCTGAGGGGCTACGAGCTGAGATCAACGGACACATTGACAGCAAGCTGGCAGGGCTGGAACAGAAACTACAGGGTACTCCCAGTAACAAAGAGGTAAGTACGCTGCCTAGATGGCACAGACAGTGGAGTCTGTAGTAACTGGGCAGAGTGAACATGTGAAGGGTCTTGGAAGGGCAACAGCCTTCATGGGCTTATCTGGTCTAGGATGCTGCAGCAAGGAAGCCTTTGACACTGAAGCCCAAGAGGGTACAGAAGGCAAGTGACAGGTTGGTGAGCTCCCGAAAGAAGTTGCGGAAGGAGGACGGGGTCAGGACTAACGAGACCTTGTTGAAACAACTGAAACAGGTGACTCCTCCAGGCCAATCCTCTGATCCAACCCCAGGATGGGGGTGGAGCCTGTTCCCCATGTGTGCAATGACAGATGCAAATGCTGCAGGTTTCCAACTTTGTCATCTTGCCCCTCTTAGGAGCTGTCCTTGCTGCCCCTGACAGAGCCTACCATCACCACCAATTTTAGCCTCTTTGCTCCCTTTGGCAGTGGCTGCCCTGTCAGTGGGCAGAGCCAGTTGAGGGGGGCCTTTGGAAGTGGGGCTCTACCCACCGGTTCTGACTACTATTCCCAGCTGCTCACCAAGGTCAGAAAAATGGCACTACCTTTTGGGAATAATAAAATTCTTGGGGTGGGGGATGGGGATGAAAGACTGGCAGAAATTGCTGTAGTATGGGGCCAGGAGATTATACCAGTTTCCCTATGCTATCTTGCACACACCCCCCACCCCACCCCCCAGAATAACCTGAGTAACCCGCCGACACCACCCTCGTCGCTGCCCCCCACCCCACCCCCATCGGTGCAGCAGAAGATGGTGAATGGTGTCACTCCCTCTGAAGAACTGGGGGAGCACCCCAAGGATGCAGCCTCTTCCCAGGACACTGAAGGAGCACTGAAGGGTAGGTGGAGAGCTGTTTCCTCTTTATCAGTGGGATTTTGTGGCTGGGATCTGTGTGTGTAGTGGTGCCCTGCCACATAGATCATATACTGTCCTGGGTGTTTACACAACAGCTTCCCTGGATGGGAAGGGCCTCTTCAAAATTGATTTGTAGGGGACAAAATGAGCTTCTGGAGTCTGTTGCAAAGGCAACAGAGGAGATAAGTGACAGGGTGAATCTCAGTAAAGCTTTGTTTAGAAGGAAAAGACCAGCTTTCATTTATGTGGAACTAGTTTTACCTAGACTTGACCTCCAGCAACTGAGTGTATGTAGCTGCATTACTTTGACAGAAAGAGTGACTTGTGTGAGCCTTGATTTCTTCTCTATATAAAATGGGTACTATAATATGCATCTAATAAACACTAGAAGTTTAAAGAATGGCATGGTGCATTACTATAATCCCAGCCAAAATGGGAGGAAGAGGCAAAGGGGATTGTGAGTTTAAGACCAACCTGGGCTACATAAGACAGTGAGACCCTGTGTTTAAAAAAACAAAACAAAGCTATACCTAAAGCCAAGCCCAGTGTCTGGTACATAGGCTCAATAAGTATAACTTAACCTGCCCCAAACTGGTAGATGAGTAGACAGTTATTTATAATAGCTAAGATTTCATGCTAGTTGCCTGAAATGTTGGGGGAAGTGTCATCTGATCTGATCACCCTCATCCTGACTTTCTTCTTCCTACCCAACCCTCAGAGGTGAAGAGTGTAGACCTGCTGGCCGCGCTGCCTACACCTCCTCATAATCAAACTGAGGATGTCAGGTGGGAGTGGGCCTGAAAGTGGGGGTGGGGATGGGTTGGAGGACAGGCAGCCTCATTTTCCCTTGGCCAGTGGCAGATTTCAGTTAACATCCAACTTTGAGAGAATCGTGTTCTGTACTAACCCCTGTCTGCATTGGCCTACAGGATGGAGAGTGATGAAGACAGTGATTCTCCTGACAGCATTGTGCCAGCTTCATCCCCTGAGAGCATCCTAGGGGAGGAGGCCCCACGTTTCCCTCAGCTGGGTTCTGGCCGGTGGGACCAGGACAACAGGGCTCTCTCCCCTGTCATCCCCATCATTCCTCGTGCTAGCATCCCAAGTATGTGCTGCTTTAGGCATGGGCTACACCAGGCTGGACTGAGTTGTCAAAGCCAGGAGCAGGAATGGCAGTGGAGGGAGGCAGTTAAATCTATAGAAGTCCCTCTTTCTTATCCAGTTTTCCCAGATACTAAACCTTATGGGGCCATTGACCTGGAGGTCCCTGGAAAGCTGCCTGCCACAGCTTGGGAGAAAAGCAAAGGAAGTGAGGTGTCAGTTATGCTGACAGTCTCTGCTGCTGCAGCCAAGGTATGTCGTACAGGTGCCTTGAGACCGATGAAATTCTGGCCAAAGGGCAGTCCCTGGAGCTACCAAAAATTCAGTTGCTCAAAAATCTGTTCTGAAGCCAGGCATGGTGGTGCATACCTTTAATCCCAGCACCCAGGAGGCAGAGGTAGGAGGATCACCATGAGTTTGAGGCCACTCTGAAACTACAGAGTGAATTCCAGGTCAGCCTGGGCTAGAGCGAGACCCTACCTTGAAAAACAAAACAAAACAAAAATAGCTTATCATCTAGGGATAAAGACAGTTTGATAAACAATTTCATTTGATGAAGATCATACTTGGTGGAACTTGGCTTGTGATTTTGTGGTCAAAGAAATTGGAAAACTCAGTTAAAACATTAGTACTGGGCTGGAGAGATGGCTCAGAGGTTAAGGCACTTGCCTCCAGTGCCTAAGGCCCCGGGTTCAATTCCCCAGGACCCACATAAGCCAGACCCAGAAGGTGGTGGCCCTGGTGCGCACGCGCTTTCTCTCTCTCTCTCTCTCTCTCTCTGTATTTCTCTGCCTGAAAAATGAATAAATAAAATATTTAAAAAGGCATGTGCCACCATGCCCAGCTCAATAAAAAATATAAAACAAACAAACAAAAAAAAACATTAGTACTGATTTTCTTACTACAAGACCTGTCAGGTCCTTAACTTTGCAAACAGCTCCAGGTTGTGAGTACAGTGGGCATCATTTCCTTCTCACTGAACTGCAGTAGTTTGGGAAAGCCAGGCTATGTAAGGAGTGCTAGAGAGTTACAGACAGGACTCAGCTCCTCCTTTGGCAGTGGATATGGGGTGTCCTTGTTCCAACCTAGCAGGGCTCATTGAAGACATTGCTAATCATGTTTTTACCCTGGCAGAACCTGAATGGTGTGATGGTTGCAGTGGCAGAACTACTAAGTATGAAGATCCCCAACTCCTATGAGGTGCTGTTTCCAGAAAGCCCCACTCGGGCAGGCCTTGAGCCTAAGAAGGGGGAAATGGAGTGTCCTGGTGAGTGTGGTGTAGTAGTGCACCTTGGGATTGGAGGGGAGGGGTTTGGTGGGAGGTTCTGAGCCTTTCTTTTTTGCAGGTGGGAAAGAAAAGGGTTTGAGTGGGAAGAGCCCAGACACTGTCCCTGATTGGCTGAAGCAATTTGATGCAGTGTTGCCTGGCTATACACTCAAGAGCCAGTTAGACATCTTGAGCCTCCTGAAACAGGTGGGTCTCAGAAAGTTTTAGGCATAAGGTGCTGCCTAAGGCCAAAAAAAGGCATAGGCTTTTTAAGGGACTGGAGTCTTGGTTAAGCAGAGGGAGGGGGCCAATTAGCTGTAGTACTGGCACTAATGATCCAAAGTTCCCCCACCCCCATAGGAGAGTCCCGCCCCAGAACCATCAACCCAGCACAACTATACCTACAATGTCTCCAACTTGGATGTGCGACAGCTCTCTGCCCCACCACCTGAAGAACCCTCCCCACCTCCATCCCCCTTGGTACCCTCTCCTGCCAGCCCCCCTGCTGAGCCCCTGGTTGGACTCCAGGCTGAGCCTTCTATTGAGGCACCGGTGCCCTCACCCCTGCCACTGGCCTCATCGCCTGAATCTGCCCGGCCCAAGCCTCGAGCCCGGCCCTCTGAAGAAAGTGAAGATTCCCGTCCCCCACGCCTCAAAAAGTGGAAGGGAGTGCGTTGGAAGCGGCTGCGGCTGCTGCTCACCATCCAGAAGGGCAGTGGGCGGCAAGAGGATGAGCGAGAGGTGGCAGAGTTCATGGAGCAGTTTGGCACAGCCCTGCGACCTGAGAAGGCGCCTCGGGACATGCGGCGCTGCTGCTTCTGTCATGAAGAGGGGGACGGGGCCACTGATGGACCTGCCCGCCTGCTCAACCTGGACCTGGACCTCTGGGTGCACCTCAACTGTGCCCTGTGGTCTACGGAGGTGTATGAAACCCAGGGTGGGGCACTGATGAATGTAGAGGTTGCCCTGCACCGAGGACTACTGACCAAGTGCTCTTTGTGCCAGCGAACTGGTGCCACCAGCAGTTGCAATCGTATGCGTTGCCCCAGCGTCTATCATTTTGCTTGTGCCATTCGTGCCAAGTGCATGTTCTTCAAAGACAAGACTATGCTATGTCCAATGCACAAGATCAAGGGGCCGTGCGACCAGGAGCTGAGCTCCTTTGCTGTGTTCCGACGGGTCTACATCGAGCGGGACGAGGTGAAGCAGATTGCCAGCATCATCCAGCGGGGAGAGCGGCTGCACATGTTCCGTGTGGGGGGTCTCGTGTTTCATGCCATCGGACAGCTGCTCCCTCACCAGATGGCCGACTTCCACAGTGCTACTGCCCTCTATCCTGTGGGCTACGAGGCCACTCGCATCTACTGGAGCCTCCGTACCAACAATCGTCGTTGCTGCTACCGCTGCTCCATCAGTGAGAATAATGGGCGGCCAGAGTTTGTGATCAAAGTTATGGAGCAGGGTCTAGAGGACATGGTCTTTACCGATGAGTCTCCCCAAGGTGAGCACTGTACACTTGAAACAGTAACAGAGGATTAGGCCAGTTTCTTTCAGGGGTCACTTCACAGTGTCAGGAAGGTCTGTAGCTTATGAATGTCTTGCTCCACCTCAGGTAGGCATTGATCTCTTGAAAATCTCCAAAGAACAGGATTCAGCTTCAGAGTCACTTTAAATGCCCCCTCTTTTATTTTTATTTTTATTTTTGTTTTTCAAGGTAGGGTCTCACTCTAGTCCAGGCTGACCTGGAATTCACTATGTAATCTCATGGTGGCCTCAAATTCATGGCAGTCCTCCTACCTCTGCCTCCCAAGTGTTGAGATTAAAGGCATGTGCTACCACACCAGACTAAATGCCTTTGTAGTGAAATATTTTGTTTAGGGAGGCATAATGGCTTACATCTGTAATCCCTGAATTTAGGAGGTAGAAGCAGGAGGATCAGAAGTTCATTCTTGGCTACATAGTGAATTCAAGACCAGCCTGGACTACATGAGACCCTGTCTCAAAAAATCTTGTTTCACATGTTTTAGCTTCTTTTTCTGTTGTTCTTTGTCTTTTTTGGTTTTTCAAGGTAGGGTCTTGCTCTAGCTCAAGCTGACCTGAAATTCAGTATGTAGTCTCAGGCTGGCCTTGAACTCATAGCAGTCCTCCTACTTCTGCGTCCCAAGTGCTGGGATTAAAAGCATGCGCCACCATGCCCAGCTTTTTAAAAAGAAGGTTGTGGTAGTTTGACTGTGAATTTATGTCCCCCATATCCTTAGGTATTTTTATTTATTCATAAGCAGAGAGAGACTCAGAGAGATAGAGAATGGGCACACTAGGGACTCTAGCCATTGTAAACAAATTCCAGATGCATGTACCACTTTGTGCATCTGGCTTTACGTGGGTACTGGGGAATCAAACCTGGGTCATTATTAAGCTTTGCAGGTAAACACCTTAACCAGAGTCCTTAGCTCCTTTTATTAGTCTCAGAAATTAAACAATAAAGTTCTGAGGCTCATCAGTCTGTGTACCCATCTGGATTATAAGTTCCTTCTGTTTCTTTAAAGTTTTTCTTTTTGGGGTGCTGGGGATGGAACCCAGGACCTAGCACATGCTAGGCAAGCTCTGTACCATTGAACTACAGCCCTAGTCCCTTTCTATCTTGCATTTTGTGTTAATGATAAAAATAACATGACAGCAAGAAGTATATCTTATTGATAATATACTATGAGCCACTAACTCAGTTGAATGATTATTTTGTTCATGCAACCCTATGAGGTTGTATTATAATTATGCCCAATGTAGATATATAGAAAAATACAGCTCAGGGGGCTGGAGAGATGACTTAGCGGTTAAGGTGCTTGCATGCAAAGCAGAAGGACCCAAGTTTGATTCCCCAGTGCCCATGTAAAGCCAGCTGCACATGGTGGCGAATGTGTCTGGAGTTTGTTTGCAGTGGCTGGAGGCCCTGGCATGCCCATTCTCTCTCTTTCTTTCTCTCTTTCTCTCTCTGCCTCTTTCACTCTCAAGTAATAAAATGTTTTAAAAAATTAAATAAAATACAGCTCAGGAATGGCTACGATGTAGATGTCAGTGTGCAGAGCTTGCTCTGAGGGCTGCTGTCTTTATTTTCTAGCTGTGTGGAATCGTATCATTGAGCCTGTGGCTGCTATGAGAAAAGAGGCTGACATGCTGAGGCTCTTCCCTGAGTACCTGAAAGGCGAGGAGCTCTTCGGGCTGACGGTGCATGCTGTGCTTCGCATAGCTGAATCAGTAAGCAAGGATCAAGGAGTTGGGAACAAGTGGACACTGGGAACCTTGGCCCTGCCCCATAGGAGCTCAGGCTAAGGTGAGCATTATGTGTGCCCACAGCTGCCTGGGGTGGAGAGCTGCCAGAACTACTTATTCCGCTATGGGCGCCACCCTTTGATGGAGCTGCCGCTCATGATCAATCCCACTGGCTGTGCCCGATCAGAGCCTAAAATCCTCACACACTACAAACGGTGAGCTTGTGGGCCTAGGGCCCATAGGATGTGGGTCTGGGTAGATGTGGGTAGGATCCTTTGGTCACACTATTAGGGTTTGAGGCACAGCTCAGAGTTTCCTCTGAGAACCTGGGGAGTCACTCATAGACCTGATTAGAGGGGTACACAAGTGTCACTAGGGTATCCCTTTCCTCCTCAGTCAGCTTACTGGGTTGACTGGGGTATAGGACAGAGTTCTCTTGGGGTACCTTGGAGATGGCTGCTGGGGAGGTTCTTGGTAGAAAATGATGAAATTTTATTAAATATATATGGGAGCTGGTCATTCTTTATTTGGTTTTGCTTCCGGTGGCCAGTAATTCTCCCAAACCTCAGATACCCCATGAGTACTAGGGTCACCTTTCCTTCTCACAGCTGAGTTGGTTTAGAAATAATTTAGAAGTATTATAGAAGAAATAATAAAACCTTACATTTGTATAGCACTTTATACTTTTTTTTTCAAAGCGTTTTCACATCCATTATCTCATTTGATCCTCACAACAACCTTATGAGGTAGGTAGGGCAGGTGGTATGGTCCCCATTTTACAGCTGAGAAAACTGAGGCCCAGAAAGACTATGTGACTAGATAAAGGTCACACAACTGGGACCAGACAGACCCTTACTCTTGATTTTGGGTCACTGTTCTTTCTGTGTAGCACAGTGGTCTAACCTTGGTTCTTGGGTAGAGGGAGGCAGAACCCATGTGGTAGTCGGGTTTTCATGAAAGCCTTGGTGGCTGTAGCTGTCGTAGAGCATCAGAGACTCCCCCTAGTCAGTACTGGTCCTTGATGCTCTACAACAGTGGTTTTCAAACTGTTAGGCCTTTGTTTTAGAAGCCCCAACACAGAAACCAGTGGGCACAACTTGGCCCTTCCCATGTTACAACTCCACCTTCCCCAAATTGGATTTAGCTAGAAGGACCTCCATTTTCACCTAGTTTATGGATTGGAGTTCCAATCAACATTTTGTTAAAGAAAAAAAATTCTTCTAAGTGAAAAAGAACCCCAAATGTTTGAAAACCACTGCTCTGGGATGGGCAAGAATTTGGCTGGTGTCCTAGGGTGGTGAAAAGGCTACCTCCAGGTAGCAGTCATTCCCCTGCACTGAGCCATCTGCACAAAGCCTGATGTTGTACTACAGAATGGGACAGTCTGAAGAAAGGCAAAGAGACCACCTTTAGGCTGTAAATTTACAACCAGTTGAAAATCAGATCCAGCTACTGGGGCAGAGATGACTCCCGTTTCCAGGGCTTACAGCATGTGCAAGAGATAGGACTCAGACATTTGAGCAAACCATCAGCCAGTCTAGGCCTGGGCTGCTTGGGGAAGATCTCCCTCAGAGGAGCATGGCCTTGTGCATGGTTGGCAGGAGGGTGGTAGAAGGTGTGACATGGGAGAACAGGCTCAGTGTAGGGGAATTGATACCCCCTTCCCCCTCCATGCCCACCCTGGGCTGTCTCTGCTACTCAGGGTATCCAGAAGGGTCCCAGTAGCTGGCTACTGTCTCTCAAGAACAGAGACCCAGTTGCCTCCACTCCATCCCCAAGGCAGCACTTCCAATGCTTGCCTGCAGCACACATCCGTAGCTGGCACATTGTGTTCCCAGGGTGGATGCGGGCAGTGTATGCTTAGTCTGTCTTGTCATGGACTGTATCACCTCCCAGGCCCCATACCTTGAACAGCACCAGCATGTCTAAGGCATATCAGAGCACCTTCACAGGCGAGACCAACACCCCATACAGCAAGCAGTTTGTGCACTCCAAGTCATCTCAGTACCGGCGTCTGCGCACTGAGTGGAAGAACAACGTTTATCTGGCTCGCTCCCGTATCCAGGGCCTGGGGCTCTATGCAGCCAAGGACTTAGAAAAGCACACTATGGTCATCGAGTACATTGGTACCATCATTCGCAATGAGGTGGCCAATCGGCGGGAGAAAATCTATGAGGAGCAGGTATGGGCTGGCTGAGGGGCTGTGATGGTACAGGCTTCACCTCAGCCAAGGAGCAAGGGTCAGGTTTAAATCCCGGAGGGCAGCTGGAAAACTACAGGGAGGGAAGGAAACAGGAGAAATGAAAGACATGGCAGATAAGCCCACTGCCTGTGTCGCTAGTTGTAAAAATTGTTCCTTCTTCTGCAACCTCTGCCTTTCCAGAATCGAGGGATCTACATGTTTCGAATAAACAATGAACATGTCATTGATGCAACACTTACTGGAGGCCCTGCCAGGTGAGAGAGAAAGGAAGAATTTAGGGATCCCTCAGGAAGGCCTTCTGGGTGTAGGCCAACAAGGAACCCAAACTGTCTCCATTCAGTTGCCTGGCGTTACTGACTCTGTCCCATTGGCCAGGTACATTAACCATTCCTGTGCTCCTAACTGTGTGGCGGAAGTCGTGACATTTGACAAAGAGGATAAAATCATCATCATCTCCAGCCGGCGAATCCCCAAAGGAGAGGAGGTGAGAGAAAGCATTCTGAGTCGGTGACAAAGCAGTGCCTTTTCCTCCTCTGCCATTCCCTAGGAGCTGGGCTCCAAAGCTATTGCCCCCAGATTGGATCTAAGTCCCTGCCCCTTGCTCTGGGAGCAAACCTTGATTCTGTCCTCTTTTCTTTCCAGCTGACCTATGACTATCAGTTTGATTTTGAGGACGATCAGCACAAGATCCCCTGTCACTGTGGAGCCTGGAATTGTCGGAAATGGATGAACTAAGAAGCTTTGAGGCTACCAGGCAGGGGAGTTCCCCCAACCCCAGCCTCTTCCCTGAAAGGGATGAGGGGGAAGAGAGGTAGAAGCCAGAGCCAGGACCCAGGGCTGGGGCTGCCGGCTGACCGGAGCCCCTGAGCAGGAGGCTGGGGCAGAGGGCCCTAGGCCATGTCCACCCTGGGTACCAGGGACAACCTTCTTCCCCACCACCGGCCCTCAGGCTGGCATATCTGTCTCCAGCCTCAGGAGGGGCTAGACAGAAGCAGCCATTGGGCATCTCAGGTTTGAGGGGGATATGGGCCGGGAACTACCCAGAAGTATCTGGGAGGCAGTAGTGGGGGGGGGGGGGATGTGTGGCCGGGCCTCACAGCCCTGCTGCCCCCACCAACCTCTCTGGCCCAACTAAAGGCTGCAAAGAGACTTGACTAAGCTTGACAATCCCAAAGGCCGGGTCCCATACCTGGCCCTGCCTGCCGGGTCCTGCCCCTACCCTCACCCCCATCCCTTTCCCTCTAGATCTGTCTCTGTCTCCCTCTTCTCCTCTGTGTTTCTGTCTCTCTATGGGTTGTGTTTCCTTGTTTTCCACTCTTGACAAATGCAACATGAACGGGAAAGAGGCGTCCAGTGCCCATGAGGGCAAGCTGGCAAGCCGGGCAAGGAGACCCCGCACCCACACCTACCTCATTTAAGTGTTGGATTTTTTGC
>PVHP010012087.1:0-43607 GCA_004024765.1 Zapus hudsonius
CACACACACACACAGAGAGAGAGAGAGAGAGAGAGAGAGAGAGAGAGAGAGAGAGAGAGACTTTGGGGATGGAGGAATTGTGAAGATAGAGCTGGTGCTGTGGATACACAAAGTTGGGGGGTCAGCAATGTGCAGAGTGTTGCCCCAAACTGCAAACACAAATTAGATGCCTTTAATTTGCATAGAAGATAGATAAATAATGATTTGCAGCAAGCAGGGATCCCACATGGCTTTCTTCATATTTTAATAGTGCACTCCTCTTTGCAGGGTGAGTAATTAAGTCTTATGACATTCCAGAAACCATAAATCCTGCTGAGATGTTTAAGTTTAGAACAACCTCTTGATGTACAATCAAAACAATAAAAAAATAAAAATAAAAAGGCACTTCTGGGGTTCTTAACAAGCTGCTTTTGCTTTCACCTCTGCAGCGAAATTGAATGTGGCCCACTCCAACTGTTGGGTCTCATTGTTAACTAGACGTTCTTTTTGAAATTCATTGCCTTCAATTACAGTTTTTAAAGGAATTTTAATTGCATGGCTGTAAAGAGTAAAGATGCTCTTGGCTCCATTTGTTTATCATGGAGGGGCCTAAAAAAATGAGGACAGAGCTTCCCAGCTCATGCAGGGGTTGCAGAGAGAGGGAGATGACTTTTAATTCGACAAGTTCAGAGAGATTTCTTAGTTTGACGCGCTTGGCAGGGGGTCTTTGAGAGCTTGGCGAGGCTTCAGCATTCTGAGCTTTGAAAGTCTTTCCCTGCAGCAGAAATTGTATCAAAAGCCAATGATAATATTCCCTGCAAGGTAAAGCACCCTATTGAAGATTTCGAGAGCTGTTTATTTATTCATCACAGTTTTCTTTAAGGACATATCAGCATCTAGGTAATAATTCACATAGATGATAGAAAATGCAAAAAAAAATTCTTCTCATTAATGTTTCACCTTTTTCTTCTACTTCTCTGTAGGCCACATGTAGATATAAAACGTGCTTTCTGCTGTCCCAAACATATATATCTTTATTCTAAATCTCTCTTTCTTCCTCTCTGTCTTTCCATTTTTATACTAAATTGTCATTTCAGTCTACCTCCTACCACCAGCTGAGAATATAAGATGTTTGTGGCTATTTCCTTCTGCTAAATCCTCAAAGTGATTAATTAATTTTACAGAAGTTCAGTTTCTATGGCTCTTTTTGAATCTTGGTATTTTTAAGGATGTCTCACAAGGCTGTTTTCAAAGCCAGTGTTAACAACTGGGATGATCTTTTGAGGGATATACATATTTTAGTATTTTATAATATGTCTTGTACACATTTTAGAGAAGAGATGTTTCCCTCTCTTTCACTGTTTCTGGGGTAGAATTGGGAATAGGGGCCAGGACAACCCTTCCACATATGAGTCTGTTAGAATCAGTGAGGACAAAAACATTTTCTCCTTGTATTTTTATTTTTCTATTTCCATCTTCTATGGCATCAAAAGTAACCATGCCTTGAAAATAGCAATGAGATGCCTCATGGGAAGCTATTGCCATATAGGAACAAGTTTTCTTGATCTTTCTTCAAGTTATAGGGATTGGGGGATAGTGTGATGCTTGCAATTACAGGATTTATTTTTTAATAGAATCAATGAAGGAAAACTATGCATGCAAAGGAAAGTTGGAAAAACTCAGTACCTCATCATATTTGGGTCAACTTAAGTACATTTCACTTTACAAACATAAATCAGGTTGGAGACTGTATTTAAATATCAAAAGTAGGAGAAGAAATCACCATGCCAGGTAACCACTTCACTCACAAAATATCCATAGAAGAGCATCAGCAAATATTCCTTCATTAATATTAATTGAATTTCCACGGAGTGCAAAGGAAGACACAGGCACCTTACAGATGCAGGTTTGGCCTTAAGATTTCAAAGTTGGTTCATGATCAATTTTTACACTTGTAGAAGAGAATTGACAGAAATCAGAAGCCACAGCCTCAAACTATGTGTATTCCCAAAAGTCTTTTGTCAAGCTTGGGGAAGAAAATATTTTGAAGAAATATGTATGTGCTTTAAACAATATTTCAATCGTACTATGGAAACCTACATTAGGAAATCTGAGGCTCTTGCTATAGTCCATCCTGCAGTCATGATCAAGGGTATATATGACCATGACTGTCCAAAATGAGTAAACCTATAAAAATAAATTTAAGTTCCCATATCATTTTTTTTAATTTGGTCAGCCTTTATTTCATATTTTCTGTGTATTTCCCAGGGAAATAAGTGCTGAGATCTATTCCAAACTTTATTTTATTAGTAGTTCTGAAAAAAAGTTACTGAATAAATAACATTCTTAAGGATATGTTCAGTTATATTATTTAAATGTTAGTAATCTTAAAGAAGGGTGGATCAAAAACATTATTTCTTGTGATTTGTAAGGATAGCTTATTGACTAAACCTATGTCATCAAAAATTTCCCAATTAATATGAGGCTCCTATTCTCAACAGAAAACTCAATTATGACAAGACAATTAATTTTTGTTTCTAAGAAATGATCTTTGTTGCTGTCACTCAAAAGAGTACCTGTGGATATTTACATGGTCAGTTAGATTCCAGCTTATTTGATTTTTCATTTATATTTTATATTTTACTTTTTTATTGTCCATAATGAGTTACATTATTTAGTGGGCAAACAGTGAGTTGTTATCCCCCATTCCCTGATGCCCTCCTTCCCCCATCCCCAGTTAGCTGGATATCCTCCTCCGTGGGTCATCTGGTTCATATTTTATTTTTATACAGTTGCATATAAGCCAGATTTCTCATATGCCTGCAAATTAATGAATTCAAACACACAAATAGTTTAAATAATATCACCAATAACTTCAAAATAATATATCAAAATACTGAGCCTACCAGTTATTTTTGTAAGGATTTATGTTGTACAATATGCATGTAAAAGCATTTCTCTTAGTTAATATAGAAGTTAACTCAAATAATTCTGTTGAAAACATAATTTGTTAATATGCCATAATGATTTGAGGACTGAAATAAACAGAATTCATTAGTAAATGATAAATTTAACTTAAACCTGATTAAAAGAATACAACATCACATTTGTGCATCAGTACATGTGAGGATTTGATATGTAACAGAATATACATTGGAAATATCTGTTTAACATACAAATATTAAGGTATGATATACACATGCCTAAAATATTATAGTGGATCAGGTGAGACATTCAAAGGAATTCAAATAATCCACATTGTAACATAAGAAAATAAAAGGATAATAAGTTTGAACAGCCTCAGCATTATAAAGAAAGTGTGCTTCATATCTACAACTATTATGTTACAGGAAAAGTCAACCTGCAAATTTCTAGGTTATTTGAAAGTCACCATTTTGGAGAGAAGCATTGTATTTCATGTAAGAAAACTGAAATTTTCATGTAAGAAAACTCTATGGCATAAAACAGAGCCATTGTACATCGTGGTCTTATCTAGTGTTAATTTCTTTCAGCCTTATTGATTTCAAGTACAATTAGCAATGATTTGTATGATGGGACCAGAAAGTCAATGCAGGGTTTCCTAGGATGATGGTTTCACAGTTGGATAAAGAGGATTTTGCCTTTCTCTCTGTAGATTTTTCTACTCCTTTGTTCTAAGGAGGTATTTGCCACATTGGGGGGAAGGGGAGCGTTTCAGGAATAAAATCTAGAAGAATTGGGGAACACAGGGATCAAGGGACAGTTGAACAATTATTGTAAAGCTGTGCTTACAAACACATTGGAGCAGGAGAGAAACAGTCTTTCACAAGTGTTCCTGTGCTTTGGTCCTCTCTACACTTGTTGTTAAGGACAAACAGAGTTCTGGAGCTGCTCTCTGACCTATTGAAGGGTGTGCAAAAGGGCAAGTGAGTGACCCCTCCTTCATAAAGGCCATATTTTACCTTGCATTAAGCAACATCATGGATATGTAATCCATCATTCCACTGGTCATTTCAGATATGGTGAATCTGAGCATGAGAACTGTGCTCTTGGGTAGAAAGTGTGCAGTCAAATCTAATCTTGGCGATTTAACATCATGGCAGAAGCCTTCCATAAAGTCCTCTCTGACCTTTGAGGCCTTTGAATCATCGTCCATAGACTGAGGAATGGACCATGATGGTGCTATTCACCCAAAGCATTTAGCAGTGTTCAGCAGAGAGCCATACAAGGAGAGAGGTGAAGATACACTGTTCGTTCTAAATGACAGCAAGAGAAAGGGTTTCCAAATGAAGCTGTGGAGCCTCGGAGATCACTAGGAATCGCAGACCTGAAAGGGCAGCTCAGGGTGTAGGGAGAGACATCATCTCAAGGAAGCATAGACATGAATGATAGAAAAGGGCACCTGAGGTTCTCCTCTTGCCTCTCCACACTGCACACATGCATGTGTTCATATATGTGCATATACCACACACACAAACCAATAAATCCAAATATATATATATATATATATATATATATATATATATATATATATATATATCAACCTTCTACAGCAGTTTTGCCATTTGGGGGCTTACTTTAACTATTTTTGGATTAATATATGGGCTGAAAGCACTCCTTTCTGTTTTTAAGCTTTCTCAAGCCCAGAATCCAATATTGCAGTGTCATCTGCATCACATGTAGGAATGAACTTGAGCACGTAGAATATTCCAGACCCCTGAGATTTGCAAGAAATTCTCTCCAAGAATCAGAGGGAGCAGACTGCTTTAAGATTTTGGCTGGTTAAACTGTGATAGAATAAATTTATATGTTTTAAACTACTAAGTACCTGACAGTTTGTTACAGTGGCCACAAGAAAGTAACACACATTGTTTTATGATATACTTACTCGAAAAATAAACCTGTGGCAGGTTGATACTTCAATATTAGTGAATCAGTATTAAAATATTTCTGTTTTCTAGAAATCTAAAGTAGAAAAACATACAATAGGAGAGGGAGTTAGGGAATCCTGATTTTACAAAGGAAAAAGGAGGAATATTGTTTGGAGTAGATTCATTGATTTGTTCAGAATTCAAATATGTAATCTCTGGAAAATTGAAAAAAATTAATATCCAAGTAAAGATGCTTTTAAACATTCTAGAAGTTGAAGGTTAAGCACCATAGAAAGTTTGAGAATTTAAAACCAGGCATGGTGGTGCACGCCTTTAATCCCAGCCCTCAGGAGACAGAGGTAGGAGGATCACCTTGAGTTCTGAGGCCACTCTGAGACTACTTAATGAATTCCAGGTCAGCCTGGGCTAGAGTGAGACCCTACCTCGAAAAACCAAAAAAAAAAAAAAAAAAAAAAAAAAGTTTGAGAATTTAAACCTTCTCTTTTAAAGCTTTTCCAGTTCCCTTATCCCTTAACCCATACAGTCTGCAAATACTATCACCTTTAGCTTATAATGATGAATCCTCAAACTTTAGGGGTTGAAAAATGTGGTATGTACAATATACCCCTGTTTCAGAGAGAGAGAGAGAGAGAGAGAGAGAGAGAGAGAGAGAGAGAAGAGAGGAGAGAGGAGAAAGAGGATGTGTTAGGGCCTCTAACCACTGCAAATGAACTTTGCACAACTGGACATGTGGCTTTATGTAGGTACTGGGGTGGGGGCATCCACCCATGGTCATCATGCTTTGCAGGCAAGTGCTTGACATCGCACCAGCTGCAACCACAGTGTCTTAAATGACTAGTTGTGTTCCCATTTGGGTCCATATTACCAAATATGAGGATTGTGCAAAAAAAAAAAACCTGGCAATAGTAGCAGTTTCTGATCATGCACACCCAAAAATCAAAATCAAATGTAAAAAGAGTCTGAGGTAATGGCAGCCATGGCTAACCATGTTGCATTTTGTGACCTCACTGCTGCCTTGGTTCTGAACACACAGCATGTGTACTTTGCATTGCCCATGCTATCGTACCATGCAGCACCTATGAGTACTTGTGAAAAACCTTAGCTCAAGTTCAAGACTATTGTATGTTATGAATGCATTGTTTTCACTACACAGTTTTCTCCTCTTATAGAATGATAATCGTATACAGTGACTTGTATTTTCCTATCATAATTCCTCAAAGTGTGTCAAAACAATAAAAGGCTTTGACCATATGTTATTAGAATATTTGATTTTTAAAAATTGTTTTTTGAGTTACTGACTTGAGTTTCATTAAAACAAACAAACAAACAAAAACATTAAATGAGTTCTTGCTTGGGACAGGAGTGAAATTCCAACAATTTCTGTAATGGCCCCAAATATACTTTTGTCATGTTGAACTATATATCTTTATAAAGCAATGTTCTTAGCATTAACAATTATAAAATCAAAATGTTCAGCTATGACAAATTTTGAAGATACTCTATGTCCTATACTATAACATACTCTGCCAAGATTTGATTCTTTATGTAAAAATAGCAATCTATCATATTAGTATGCAAACTTGATTTATCATTTTAAGAAATGATAAAATTATATGTATACCAAAGAGTTTATGATTTATTATCAGCAAGTGTTTGATTTGTATACTTATGTTATATATCAATATACCGTGGGTCACATACAAATATCTTTGGTGAAAAGGAATCAGAAGTGGAAAATATTTTTAAAATTCTGAGATATACCATCTGAGATTTCAAAGAATATGTTCTTCTTTGTTAAATATAATAACAAGCAGTTAGTTCTAAACTTGGAAAAATGATAAAAGGTTTTCTTAGTCTATTCAAAGCTGATATATATATAAAATTTTAGAAGAAAACATATTTTTTCTATAATATATAAATAAAAATAAATATAATTAAAATATATAATATATAAATATATATAAAATATATATTTTAGAAAAAAAAACATTTTTTCTAAAATGTATAAATAAAAATAAAATAAAATATATGTTTTTTTTCTAAAATTTCGGGAGGCAGCAAATTTACCCAACAAGCAGGTTCAGTGTATTTCAAGATGTGACTTTGAAATGTTAGCTATGTTCTCCAGAAGGGATGAACATTCTCTCCTGCCATGGGTACCATAAAGAGCCAGCATATTCACTTTAACTTCTAGGCCCAGGAGATCTCAAAATCAACTGCTTCTTAAATGATCCAACTTTGAATTCTGCCACATTAGTGATTGATTTTCAATGTGAACTGAAGTGGTAAACAGCTAATATTTCCCCCAGGATTAAAGTAAATGTCATAGTCCTGCTGTGGATTTTCATTCTAAAAAGTTCTTTAGGAAAGGGACAGTTTTCCCTAGCTTTTCAATCAGTAAGAAGAGTGGCTTTTGGGGGGACAACATGGAAAGATTTCTACAATAAAATAAGTGCTGTTGATTATAGTTAGTTTGGGTCTGCTTTTAGCCACACATTTTTATTATTTCTTAATTATTTTTTTTCCTTTTCTTTTCATCTTTTTTCTTACTGTTTTATCTTTCCTCACAATCTATGTTCCTTTTCTTTCTCTGTTAATTTCTATCATAGTTTCACATATGTTATATTATTTTTATTAACCTAAAAAATGGAAGGTCTCAAGAGTAAAGGACTGAGAGACAATTCTAAGCCAAGACAAGTTCAGATGGTCTACATATAAGAGGAAAATAATTCTTCAACTAGATTGAATGAACCATGAATCTGACAAATATGGAAATCTATGCGTTTTTAAAATTCAGCTTCTCATGGGGGAATATTGATTTATAATGTAAGGTACTGTAAATGGAAGTTTGCTTTATCAGCCAAACATAGAGTAAGGAAAATAAATAATGTGCAACAAACACAAATGTGTTTGTGTATATATACATTATATAATTGTATGTATATATGTTATATAATTACACATGTAACACATATATAATACACATATTTAAATGTCATATATAATACATATATAACACATGCATATATATAGAGAGAGAAAGAGAGATAGAGAAAGAGGGAAACCATGGCATTTGTCTACAAGCTACATTTCCAGAGCAACAAGAAAACAACATTTTTAATATTTGATATCTCCCATAAGTTGGACAATTTTTTAAAATCTAAAAGTGAATAAAGAATCAATTTTCAGTTTGCTTGTGGACTGTATAACTTCAGGAATACATTCTTCAAAATATATTTCAAGACTATCAACCAGTCTATAAGAATTCATACCCAATATAGTGGACGTAGATGTGCCAAACCTTATTTTAACATGATTTTTCTTTGAAGACAACAAGCCAGAGTATAAGTGGTGAACTTTTCATTTCTCAGAGGCTTAGGTTCAATTTCCTCTCCTGGACAACTGAGGGAATGATTAAAACTGCGTGGACTTGCGAGGAGAGGCATCCAGTCCACAGCTCAGCTACTGTGCTCTATCCCAGCTTTAATACTCTCCTGAAAATATTGAAGCTCCAGGCAAAATTTCAGAGTCCTTAAGTTTCAGCTGAAGCTCCAGACTAAGGCCATCAAGACGTTGGATGATAATGACGTCTCATTTTTGGGAACATTGCAGCAAACTCCATGCACATATATGGATTGACTGGCCTAGACATTCCTCGGGATACTGTTAGAAAAGTGAAGCAAAATCCTGTGGTCTGCGTGTCTGCAGACAGTTCTCACTGAGAACACAGACATAGAAAGGCAGTATTCGCACACATTTCCCTGTGGCACTTTTCCCATTCCTCAACTAAAATAGATTCACGTTTTCAGCTTGCTTGTGGCTGTATGACTTCAGGAGTCCACTATTCTAGTTTTTATGACTGTAAACCATTTATAAAGTTTCTAATATGGATAGATAGATAGATAGATAGATAGATACATACATACATACATAGATACATAGATAGATGATAGATAGATAGATAGATAGATAGATTCACTCAACATTTCCACTTTATATGTTTTCTACCATATAGCCCATATTTATAGGGGCAAAAGAGTTAAGAAATATTGTTAAGACAATATATATATATATATATATATATATATATATATATATATATATATATTGCTAGACTAGAATGTAGTCAATGAAAAAGTGGGTGTTAGTCCAAGTCGCCCAATGTATCAATCTATTTATAAACATAAAATTCTAATATTTCATTTTTCTTTTTGAAGTCCCCAAATGTTGCTCAATACAGACATTGTCATTTATGCTATTATGGCTATTTAGGTAAATTGTTTAATATGTATCTTGTATTTCATCATATAAGCCTTTAGTTCTCAAACTTATTCTATATTTTATTTCAATTACATATTTGAATCAAGTTTCCTTTTTTATATTTTCTATTATATGTGCTTATGCAAGCATCTGAAAAGTCACAGTATACTGATTTCTACTGTGCGGGCTTTTGAATTGGTACATATACTTTCTAGTCAGTTTCTCCCATGCATATGAAAATGGTTGATTTGTTTCTATTTTCATTGTAAAAATAAAAGCAATATGCTAGTACTTTCAGAATTCTCTCTTTATCTAACATTTCATTGTCTGGTGTCCTGAGAAGAGCAGCTCGCATTTTGAATGTCCGTGATTACCTACAATTTCTCACGGCATTCAGAATAGAAATTCTATTGTATCTCATTTTTGATAAATAATTACAAAAATGCTTTTTCAAGAAAATGGTAGCTTTTAGAATACCTGAAAGTGTAAAAAAATGTCATTATGAAGCTTGATAAGTATGTGGTCATCTTGGAAGCAAAATAGAAAAAAAAATCCACTCAACCTCCAACTTTCAAATCAGAAGGAGTTTGTTCCAGTGTCGTCCACACAATACTGTGATGGGTCCTTGGGTCTGATTATGGTAGGAAATGTAAAATGAGTTTTATGCAAATTTTTCTACAATGAATCATTTCCTAAGTCATTATACATAAAGGAACTTTTACAAAGCACTTCCAAAATAAAATCAGCTGATAATTCGGCAGCATCTAAAGAAAGTGTGAGACAATTAAACTTTCCCATGAATTACATAAATTCTCCTTAGACATTCCTATGTCATTGTAGATATGGAGGTAGATACTTCTCTTTGATTTTTCTTCCTCAATTGCCATTTTTTCCACTTAAAAGTGATGTTTAAGGCTATTTTTAGTCTGTTTCCTACTGCTACTGAGATATTTAAGTTACAGAGCTTGATTTTTATTTTAGTATCAAGAGAAATGATTTCAACCTGGGAAAGCCCAAACTTCAAATACCTCTGGAAGTAAGATTAATGTAGTTTGAATTTTGCAGGAAAATAACTTCAAAGGTGACATTTTTGTTGGAGGTACTGAAATATCTACACTAATACATTTAACAAGGGTTAGGCTAGAGCTCTGCTTGGAGCACAGAAATCTAGCACATACTATAACAGTCCAAAGGCAAGGCTGGGATGGATTTATAGGCTGCACTTAGCACCGTCACCCTGAATGTTACGTACTTTGAAAGGCAGAATGAAGATGAACAGTCCATCTCTTTGGGGGAAAGTCTTGCCATTTATTTTTTATTAGTTTTAAGAGTGATACCATACTGTGTCATGCAGTGAACAGCTTCCCATAAGAATATCTGCTGTGCTTTGCAAAGAAGCCTTTATTCGCTTCTGTGCAGCCCTGTTCAAGAGTTGAGGTGGGAGGAGCAGTTTTGGTCAATGTAGAAGCTTCAGAAGATGCTGGCTGGTGTACACTGCTCCTCCTGACAGTCCCTCCTTCCTGCTGCTACATCTGCTCCCCTCTCTGTATACTCTGCCTTCCCAAAAGCTAAAAGACCAAGTACATTGTGCTTTCACTAACAGAGGTGAGTCCAGTACTATTTTCCCCAAAAGGCAAGTATGCTATGCTGGAGTCTCTTAGAAATAAAATGATCAAAACACGAGGCACTTTCTATGAGAAGATGACACACCCTTATAATTACAATAACAAGAGGCTTGGGGAGATGGGAAAGCTCGACCCTCTAAGCATGGAGACCTGAGTTCAGAGAGCTTAGTTCAAAACCCTTGTGTTATGCTGTGTACAGTCGTATGCCTTGTAATCCCAGAACTGGGGAAGTATTCCCAATGCCTGCTGGCTAGCTCATCCATCTGAATTGGTGAGGGCCATGATCAATGGAAGATCTTGTGTCAATAAAACATGGAGAGTGATTGATGCAGACACCTGATTAATGTCTGGCTTCCACTCACACATGAGCATGCACACCTGTACACACATATGTGCACATGAATATGTACACATAGGCACTGTACATACACACATTCATGTACAAATACATCAAAATAACATAATTGTTTCATAATCATGCACTAAGTGTATATTATATCTTACATAATTGTCACTTATCTATCAGGTTGCAAAATCCCAGATGAAGAAAATTGCATCAATCAAGATTGCCTTATTTGTGACAATATCAATGATAATCTTACTTCGTAAAGCAGAATATAAATATATGATAAGCGGGTCATTACACAGTTATCATGTAATCATTGGTTGAAAAACAAGTATCTGGTCTTTTCCCCACAGAACTTATGGTCCAGACAGAGAAGCTCATTTTGATTATGGTATATATTGCAGATATCTATTAATAACATTATACAGCAAATAGGGTCAGCTTCAGCTGGGTGTGCCTGTCATCAGAGCAATCTCACAGGACCCTGTCTGACAAACTCCATTCTTGTCTCTATTCTAGGCTGTCGTCATCTTGAAATTCTTACAAATTTTGATTTGGTGTTCCTCATTTTATCTTGGATTGAGCTTTATAAGCTAAATGTCTGGTTCTAGTAGCTAAGAGTACAATGCATTAACAGATGTAGTGTTGATTGAAAAATAACTAGAGAACTTATTAGTGGATTCTAAGGAGAGACAACCAAGGTCTTCGTTAAGAAAATGATTTCACACTGAATTTAGGGCTCTAGCGGAGCTTTGAATGATGTGAATAATTCAAATCGGTATATGAAAGGGAAGAGGGCACTTTGGGCATCAGCCAACTGATGGCGATACTGTCACAGGGGACAAGAAGAACAAGGTGGACCGATACAGATAGGTATTGGAGTCATAGACCACCATTCCATGAGGACCCTCCTTATCAAAGACATTTCAGAGTGTAGAGCAATGAAAAGGGCAAGAAAAACTTAGGAGATGAGACCTAGGGTCAGAAACCACCTCTGCAAAACAGTCACCACGCAGACACCCAGAGACTCTTACACCAAGATGCAAGAGATGCAAGATGCAAGATGTGATGCAAGAGACATAAAAGCAGCCAATGTGCCAGCTGAGAATTCCTGGGCTCCAGAGGCTCAGCAGAGCGGGCTGGTCATGTGAATCAGTCACCCAAGAAGAAGGGAGGAATATACAGACTGGCTTGGGTGATCACTGTTGAGGAGGGCATTTGAGGGGCCCAGTGTTCACATCAGTGGAGCCCCAGTGCAGGGGAGGCAGAGACAGTGTAGTTCTACTAACTGGATCCAGTCTCTGGGCTCAAGTGGAGGAACACACACAATGTCAACCTTTGACCTCCACAAGTACACACAGGTGTGCACACTGCACATGGATACGGACACACATACAGTATACACACATGTGCCAACAAATCAAATGAAGAAAATGAAGGATGTAGATGTAGCTCATTTTGGAAAACTGCTTGCTTAGCATTCCTGACACCCTTGGATCAATCCCCATCTAAACCGGTTATGAACCTTTACACCACGTAGACTAGGCTGGTGCACACCTCTACTCCTATCAGAAACTAGAGGTGGTTCTTGTTACATACCTAATTCCAGACCAGACTGCAATAGAGGAGATCATCACACACACACACACACACACACACACACACACACACACACACACACAGATACACCCCATAGAGCTGACCTGAAGACCTTGAGAATCGCATGGTACCTTTTTTCCTGATCAACTAGAACTATGTAGAGTTTGTATAGAATGGACTTTTTTTTTCTAATGACTTCTCTTTTTGATAATGATAAGCTTGTATTTTGTTTTAAATACAACTAAAGTTTTTAAATTTGTT
Source organism: Zapus hudsonius (assembly GCA_004024765.1). Taxonomy (NCBI): domain Eukaryota; kingdom Metazoa; phylum Chordata; class Mammalia; order Rodentia; family Dipodidae; genus Zapus; species Zapus hudsonius. Next base: position 12,942 of record PVHP010012087.1, read on the forward strand.
TTATACCTGAAGTCAAAATTTTTAAGACAGACATACCTTTTCTAATAAAGATTACAACTTGCAGAGAGAGGAAGAGAAAAATTGGGGAGTCAGATTATCTCCAATAAAAGCTTATTTTTTAATTCATCTGGAAGTGTGTGAGAGACTGATTGTATATGTATGCACACTGCAGGGTCTCTACTGCTGCAAATAGACAGCAGAAAGATCATGTTTTGAGTCTGGGTTATGCAGGTGGCTTGGGAATTGAACCCAGGAGAGCAGGCTTTGCAAGCAAGCAACTTTAACTACTGTGCCTTCTTCCCAGGACCAATTTAAAAGCTTGGTGTAAAATTTTTGGGAAATATGGATGAGTAGATTATAAAGAAGTTTAAGTGCAATAACGGGAAACATGACTTTATGTTATTGAATTTGGAAGGGATATGAATATTGGCTCAGAGAGATAAATTCAATTTGGTCGAAGAATGAAAACCTGGATTTTAATTTTAATAATGGTCAAGGAAATAGGGAGTGAGCGTCAAAAGATGTGATGAGGAAGATATCACAGATATAACACCATCCTGATTACTAGGAAAAGAGTAAAAGGCTTCATATAAATATCTAACAGAACAGAGGCTCATCCTTAGGGACTGAGAGAACTGTATTTAATTTGAGGATGAAATAGATCTGAGTCAGTTCATACATGAGAATATTCAGGCCACTTCCAGAAGTATCTAAATCATTCCACCCTTTTGTTTCCCAGACACTCTACAAACACTTATTAACTCATTGTGATGGAGAAGTGACTTACAATACACAAACATTTCAGCTTCTGAATTTGACCCAATAGAAAGTTTTAAGGAAGGAATTTCTGTTTTCTCACAAAATATCTTACTATATGAGTACCTTTTAAAAAGAGTTTTACAGAAAAAAATCATTTAAATATGTCCATACATCAGATATGCACACTGACAAAAATTGTAAATTCTGATTTATATGTGAGGGTAAGGTGATTGCATTCGAGGCCTCACACAGTTATAAGGAGTTTTGATTTCAGTAGCCTCCTTCTCAGCATTTTTCCATGCATACTTATGCTAAAATGAAATGTTTATTGGACAACAAAAAGTAAACTACCAATGCAATGCAAATGTGAAGCCAAGCTCAACTATATATATATTTTTTTTTTCCTTGTAAAGAAAGGATTTCAGGCTAGGTAAATTTATGCATCGATGGCTTTCTTTCCTTTCCTCCTGATAACGTCTGATTGACACCCCAACTACAGCATCACTTTTAAAGAAACAGAAATAAATCCCTTAGCCTCATGCAGCAGCGGGGCCTTCAACTGTCAGCGCTGTTTGACCACTGAGGCCTGACTGATGGCACCAGCCACTGCATGAAACATTGCCCATCATTTAGAAGATCTACAGTGTGGTTGGGTAACTTGCATAATTAGATATTGTCAGGCCAAACTAGAATGCAAGATCCTACCCTCTGTATCTTCTTGCATTGTGTTTAGCATCGTTTTTATCTATGTTAAGAGAATATCATAATGAGAATTGGTCACCCTGACTTCTTTTCCTACATTGCTTGAGGTCAAAAATTATGAATGTATACTAATTAGCCCAACAGCTCTCAATGAATGAACTTGCGATCTAACAGCGACATCTAGTTATTGTTCTGTTGACTTGTCACCAGATGTCTGCTTTTGAAAGGACAGATAGAAACAGGGAGAGAAGGAATGTGCATATCAGGCAATTTGAATGAAACTACCGCTTCTGTTTGAAGTCACATGTGAGTGAAATTCGGCTCCATTGGTTAAGGCGAGGCCGGCCTTCAATCTAAGTAGAGACAAATTTCTCTCATGAGCATTTAGGATTAAAGAATGAATTTTTATGTCTTAAATAGGTTTCTCTCAATATGAAATTATAAATTCATATGTGAGTTTTAAGAATTCCTAAGCTTGAATTTATACCAAAATTTCAAACTCTGAAAAAAACTCAAAGTTTTAAAAAGATGAAACACAAATGATGAGTGTTGCTTACAGTATGTAACATAACATTGGAACTGAGTGGCTCTAGACACCATGGATTAAACTAATAACTGCTTTGAGATGAAGCCTCCTGACTCTTCTTAAACAAACCCTCATTGAAGAAAAATATCACTTTTCACTGTTGATGGACACACGGGATATACTGGCAATAGAAAGCTAAGGCAAGGGCTGGAGAGATAGCTTATCAGTTAAGGCATTTGCCTTCAAAGCAGAAGGACCCTAGTTTGATTTCCTAGAACCCACATAAAGCCAAATACACATGGTGACATATGTGTCTGGAGTTTGTTTGCAGTGGTGCACCCATTCTCTCTCTCTCTCTCTCTCTCTCTCTCTCTCTCTCTCTCTCTCTCTCTCTCTCTCCTCTCTCTCTCTCCTTTTTCTGCCTCTTTCTCTCTCACACTCTCAAATTCGATAAATAAAATATTTTTTAAAAAAAAAGAAAGCTAAGGTGAACTGGTTTACGTCAGGGGTAAGCATCTTGTTACAGGTGGAAGAAACATGCACATAGTTGACTCTCCAGGCTCAGCTAAAACTAAAGAATCCATATGCGTTACTCACTAGAAAGAAACGATTGTAGGGATAGGTCATCAGAATCCTGCCTAAGTACTGACTCCTGATTTTTGCAGCAGCCACAAGCTGCTGGGATGAATCTTCAAACCCAGCACAGTTATGGGAGGAAACGATTTATTGAAGCTACAGATCCAGAGGAAGTTTCATAATGATGAAAAAGGCTGGCCCCCTTTCACAGGTTCAAAGAGAGAAACCCATCACTAACACCACACACAATAGCAAATAGGCATGGGGGCAGGAGGCTAAGGGAGAGAAATCTCCTCCCTTATATAGCCTTAGGTTGAGATCTTGCAACACTTTCCCACACTTAATGGCTTCCTGAGTCTCTGAAATTTCCTTTCTACACTGTCCTCCCAGGAAGGAATGTTAATTTCTAATTTCCCTGAGCTTCCTGACATTCTGCTCCCTACTGAGAGGCTGCCTTCCTGTAAACATCCTCAGAGATCCACCCAAGATAATTAAAAAGATCAAGTTGACAACCAAACCTAAGCATCACAGTGACCAAAGATATATTGATGACAACTCTTAGCCCACCATGGTATTGATAATGAAAATGAACAAGTGTGGTAAGTGAGAAGAGAAATGGAAGGGAAGAGGGAGAGAGAGAGAGAGAGAGAGAGAGAGAGAGAGAGAGAGAGAGAGAGAGAGTTATAGACTTTTACCTTCAGTTGCTATGAATGATGGGAGGTAAAAACTATGTTAGAAATAAACAACTGGACACAAACAAAAGTCGGGGACTGAATTCAAAGTATTTCAAGAAACAGGAAATGATTGAATGTGACAAATTCTTGGAAGAATTGAAGGAAAGATGAGGTTTGAGTATTGGATTGGCGCTTGGGTTTATTTGTAATGAGGTCATCGGAGACCTCACTGGAAGTCAGGTTCTCCTCAGCAATGAGGTCATAGGCTGGACCAGAGAAAGATGACAGGCAGTTTTCAAAGAAAAATCGGGTCAGTACAAGAAAATGTGGCCCAGGAACTCATGTGTGACAGACATTAGAATGAAGAATTTACCCAGTAGATAACTTCATGGCACATATGGAAATTTAACAGGACTTTTAGCTTACATAAAAACTTAAGAGTTTAAAAGAAAATCACTTAGGCATTGTATCCTTTTTAAGCCAGGAGTATTTACCTGCTAGTCAAGTGTTTCATGTTAACTGTACATCTTTGACTTATTTTGGTTCCTTAGCACAAGGCTAGAAAGTCCTAAATAAGTAACGCCAGCACTCTTTCAGTTACCAAGTACACAGAATCAGAGAGAAACTAGCAAGAAATAGAATGAGAAAAACCAAATCCATGTGTACACACTTATAAAAACTTGTGTGCACACATTACAAACACACCCCAGTAAGAAACAAGAGAATACACTCAACAAATATGTTTCTATAATATGTTTATGCTCATGATTTTACCTCATTTTAAAAAATCATAAGTTTTGGACACAAAAATTTGGTAGTTAACCAGCACAATGGTATTTGCTAGTGTTTCCCTGAGATTGTATACTGTTCAACATTACTTTGGAAAACACCATGGTTTCTGGTAACATTCAAAACTAGTGAATCAAGAAAAATAATTCACTATCCATGGTCCCCTGTCACAAGGACTGATCCAGACGACCCATGGAGGAGGTTATCCAGTTGAGGGGGGAGGGGAGGGCAGTGGGGAATTGGGGACAACAACTCATTGTTTGCCCACTAAATAAATGTTGTAACTCATTATGGACAATAAATAAATAAATAAATAAAATAAAATAAAAAAAGAAAAATAATTCAGCTGGGAGTGGTGGCACACGCCTTTAATCCCAGCACTGGGGAGGCAGAGATAGGAGGACTGCCATGAGTTCAAGGCCAACCTGAGACTAAATAGTGAATTCCAGGTCAGACTGGGCTAGAAGGAGACACTACCTAAAAAAAAACAAAATAATAATAATAATAATAATAATGAAGATGATGATAATGATAATAATAATGTTAATTTAGTTTTAAGAGGCAAATTATTCATAAAAAGAGGAACTATATCTTTTCAAAAATATGTCAACAAGTGCTAGGCCTAATTAATTTCTCTGCTGACACTATTATAGATAAACTTGGTTTCCAACTGGGGTGAAAGATCAACGTGGTTCGTTCCACACTGTGAAAGGTCAGTTACATCAGGGTTATGTTAGTATCAGGCATCTATACGTGTGAAATCATCAGCAACTGAACATTGGAGGAATATGTTTTTGAATCAAAGGTGCCCTTTCCCCTTCAATAAGAAAAAACAGGCTTCTGATCCAAATGATTAGACCAGTTAAAATTAAGAGATTATTCAGTGAAATACACCACATGTTGTACTTAACTACCTATTTTTAGGGATTTGCCTTGTTGCTTTGTTGTAGGAAACAGCTTCTTATAATCTTGGGGAAAATTTAGGGTTAAAGGTTCACATTAAACAAAAATCAGCTCTATGATGTCTATGTTATTTGGAGACACTGTTTAATGCAAATTCACCAGAAGGATATATGTCATTGGGGGTCACTACTGAATATTCTTTTTGGGCTTTCTCTGTTGGATACACAATCTCAGCTAAATGTTTTGAAGAAGAGGAATCAAATAAATTGCCCTATTTTGGGTCTTTCTCATCTGTATACAGTTGTGCAGCTCTAGTAGACCTGAAAATTGCCCAGAGACAAACTTTAAAAAAAATAGAGTTCTTCTGAGGCAGAAAATTGCTTTTCTGCAGTATGGTCTAAAGGACAGGCAGAGACAGGAGGACAAGAAGTTGTCACCATGAGGTGATATTGTAAAGCATAGACTCCATAAAGAAGAGAATAATTTGTTTTTATTTTCTTCCTTATTAGACCACAAATGGATGTAGTATTATGTCTGGCATTGACTCAAACCCAAAAAAGCACATGTACAATTAGATTTTTTCAAAGTCCATCTTGAACCCACACATTTTACTTAGTCTGTACAGAAAACAGAATTGCTTAATATAGTGTACAATTTGCTATTTCTCAATTTCTTCAGTAGTCCTTAGTGTCTGGGATAAAATATAAACTAATTGTCGATTCTTCCTGGTTTGGTCTATATAAGTCAGTTCTTTAGTAACATTTCAACAAGGCTTGTATCACTTAATATAAAAAATGTATTTTATGTATTTGGATTGGACCCTTGATATTTTTGGAAGATTTTTTAATGTGGTTTAATTTCCATTTTTATGGTGGTTTGAACGAAAAATGAGAGAATATATGTTTTTTGTGTGTTAAGGGATTTGAAACTCCTTTGGGCTTGTTATCATGTTAATGAGACAGTTGAGAGATATCAGGATTTTGTATATTAATCTTAGCAGGCAATTGCACAACAGAACTGCTCATTTAGAGTTTTAATGATATTAACTGAATTTGCAAAAAAAAAAATTAAATGCTTCCAGATAATAGATTTTAATACCAGATATTCATTAAAAACCATATAAATTCTGATGCCCACAATAAAGACCTTATCTAATATTAGAATTTCAGTTGAAAAATTTTTAGTGTTGACCTGGGAATGAAGCTAGTTTAGACTGGTCCAGCTAGCCGGCTTTCCTTGAGATTCCCCTCTGCCTCCTGAGTCCTGGAGTCCAGGCAGGCCTCTGTGCATGCCAGCATTGAGGTGGGTGCTGAGGATCCATTCTCTGTTCATCAAGTCTATGTGATACACACTTCATCTACAAGAGGCATCTCCGCAACCCTACTTCTTTTTTCTAATTCTAACTCATACTAGACAGGCTCTGCATCAGTGGTTCTAATTATTTCTTTTACTTTCTCCTAAAATATCTATCATTTTATACTCTTGTTGGGCACTGCTTGTTGGTTTTGCTAAATGGGACACAGAGGACAAAGAGTTAACAAGGGTGGTGGAAGAATAAGGTTGAAACCCCAGCAAATCTGGTAGGCGTTTCCCTATCTTCACCTTCAACTCTAAAACTCCTGACCCCCTAAGCAAGCCACAGGAACTGACAATGGGTGTCAGACCCAGGTGACAAATTTCTCTATAACCATCCCCATCAGGACTGTTCCAGAATCACATATTTCCCACCGCTTAGGCCCCCCAATTATACAAATTAGGTATTCACAGGTTGTCTGCACTCACCTATCTACTCACAGGATGCACACTCACCACCCTGCCTGACCAATCCCCTTGTCCTCCCCTGCTCTTCGCCCTCCTGGCTTCTTTTCTCTATAAATGTAACCTCTCCCCATTCAATAAATGACACATGGATACATGATACACATCTGCTCACGTCTGTGTCCCGAGAGTGTCCTCTCATCCATCTCCAGCTCTGTGGAACCGCCCTGAGACAGCAAGCAGTGACCTCAGCCCCTGCTTCCAACGGGCTTCTCTGTCTGGCAGCTGACTGCACCGCCCGGGTAGATTTGTAGAATTAGCTCATTTGTTTTCTTTCAACAAATATTACTTTCTCCCTTAGTCCCTGCCACCCTTCTTTCTTATTCTCCCTCCCTTCTTTCTATTTCCTGAGATGAGGTCTTGCTATGTTGCCCAGGTAAGTCTTGACGTCATCCACCTTGTGCTCTTTAAGCCTCATCCTCCTGAGGGATGGGATTTCAGACATAGGCTACCACATCCACATTAACAAATTCTTTTGAAATTGTTACATAAAAAAGTGTATTACAGGTAGGACATATCTAATGTGAAAATCCCAAATTTGAAATGTTCCCAAATCCAAACCTTTGTGAGTGTGTGGTGAGGTCTCAACACGTTCCAAGAGCAGACAGTAAAAATAATAGCAACAAAATCCATGTTTCAGATGCATGTGGTCTGGAGCATCTCAGGTAAGGAACATTCACCCTGTAGCTTGGAATGGCACATGTTGAGCAGACCCAATCCATGACCTCACTGCGTTTGTAATTTTGGAAAGCATGAAATCAGAGCTCCAAGATGATGGGCTGGATGACTATGTGGGTCACAATAAAGAGGCTAGGTCTAAGGGGCACAGTCTTCACTTTCATTCTTCATGCTGTTTCGGGCACAATACTGTCACATTGACACACTCACTATCTTTGAGGATGTTTACCAGATCCAACCTCATCTTTTCATCGTGACACAGTTATGTGCGACCTATATTACACTCAAGGATAGCTTTCCGGCCATCATCGTCTTCCTATTTACCTTTCCCTGAACCACAGTTGGTCACATCATTGGAACTCTAGAGGCACCTGGGATGTGAGATGCCCACTTCACAGGCTCTGTCAGCAGGTATGGGATCCACCTTTGCTGAGTGGCTGACAGCCACGGCTTTCTACTCTGACCTCAGATTGAATGGGTCTCAGAGATAAGAGCTTGTCTGTAGAAAGCAACTGTAATGAGAAATGACTTAACAGATATTGACAATAAGTCTACAATTTGGATGAAAATTACAATTTTCCATGTGCAATTGGATGTTTCCATCATTTCCCTTGAAATGTTAATGAGTATTACATTAGTAGTTGCACATGAATTTCATGTCGATTCCAGAATTAGATCATCATGTAAAAGTCACTGTAGTATAACTGAAAAAACATTACCTATATATATGCATCTATATCTATCTATATCTATATGTAATTATATCTATATCTATATCTGTCCATCTTTCTGTCTGTCTATCTATCTATCTATCTAACTCTCTATCTATCTGTCTGTCTGTCTGTCTGTCTATCTATCTATCTATCTATCTAATCTACCTATACAGGAGAAGCCTGTCTTTATGAGTCACATTTGCTGAGCCGTTCCTTCAGTCTCTGAGTGACACTTTGCAATGCCTCCAGCCAGTGTGCCATTCCCTGTCCACTGTAGTTCCCATCCACTGTCTACTTTGGTGAAAAATGCTCCACTAATTTCAATTTGTACTGTGCCCATCTCCTGCCTTGGTCTATTACTCCATGCCAACCACAGGGACAAATGGAAGCAGATGATTGCACACTCAGCATCAACATGGTTGAATTGCCACTGCTCTCTCTAAGGCCTTTTCCTGAAGTACACTCAAATGACTCAAACGGTCCTAGAGGGTCTCAGTTCACAGATGGGCCAACTCATTTCATATTTTCAAAAAACATGCATGTCATTAAAACTAGAGAAAAAAATCACACATTAGTGATAACTGAAACCAGTAACTTAATAGAGAATATTTTCAACTCTAGTTTAAGCCATTGTTTTTAAAGGTCTTGCTATACAGAAGGAGTTAGCTAGCATCCTCAGTTTTTGTTGTGGTCATCCATATTTCCTCATAATTTGTAAACATGACAAAATAAAGACATGCTTTAAAATTTATTAAGAAACTGAACAGGGCCGTGGAGATGGCTGTGTGGTCAAGAATGCTGCCACACAGGTATGAGGACCAGAGGGCATGGTTTGATTAACTCTGAGGTCAATTCCTCAGTATCCAAGAAACAGCTGAGTGCAATTTTGCATGCTGATAACCCAGTAATGTGGGGAACAGAGACCTGAGCATTGCTGAGGCTTGTGGGCTGGCTAGACTGAACAGACATTGTCAGTGAGGTTCAATAAAAGATTCATCTCAAGAAGACCCTTGAGACTCGACAGAAGAAAATACCAACATCACTACTACATATGCTATTCCACTACTCCTCACACAGCACACCTGCATGAACACCACTACCACACATGCATGCAGCACACCCACACCAACACCACTACTACACACGCATGCAGCACACCTGCATCAACACCACTACTACACACACATGCAGCACACCCACAACAACACCACTGCTACACACATATGCAGCACACCTGCACTGACACCACTGCTACACATGCATACAGCACACTGGCACCAACACCACTGTTACACACGCATGCAGCACACCCGGACAACACCACTGCTACACACGCATGCAGCACACCCACACCAACACCACTGCTACACATGCATGCAGCACACCTGCATCAACACCACTACTACACACATATGCAGCACACCTATGCCAACACCATTACTACACTCACACATGTGTCACACCTACAACGAGACTCAACTTTATACAAATTCAGCAAAAAGAAAACAACAATCAGGTTTATTAAAATTTTCACTGATCTTTTCCTCCTATATAAGTCATTTTTTTCCCTGAAGGATAAAACTAGTCACTAGAGAAATGGTTTCTATGGTAGTTTGAATGGATGTCCTCCAATAGATTCAAGAGTTTTTATTAAAATTTGTCTCCAGCCTCCTGGTTGTAGGATGGTTCACCTTGGTAGGATGGATCCTAGGGTCCAGCCCTAAGGTGTTACTGGGGGTGGATCTGGAATTCCAGCCTAAAGTATGAAGAGAGCCTGAGCTCTGCCTGAGTTCCCTACTGTGGTGTGTGTGTGTCTGTGTGTGTGTGTGTGTGTGTGTGTGTGTGTGTGTGTGTGTGTGTGTGGTGCTGATGATGGGTTTTTCTCTTTACTTGGATACTCTGGATTTCTACTTTGCACTCTGTTGGGTGTCTCCTCGGTGTCTGTCTCCATTACCCTTTCTTTCATAGGTGATCTGACTTGCTGTGGAGGTAGCTCTCGCTCATCTCACCACTTCCTCAAAGGTATTGTTTGGGCCCTATATGGTAAGTTAGGGGTGGTTCATCTCCTGCCTGGGTGTCAACCATCATTCCATGTCTTGTTGGTGGAAGTGAGTTATCCAAGGTTCTTGCTGCCTTCTGAAAAATGCAAACAGAATCTCCAACAGTGAGAGATCAGTATAGGTTAAGTGAGACAAACATTGTTAATTTGGCAGGATTCTAATGGGTGTAGCCTCTCTGTAGGCCCTGGTTAGTGGAAGGTTCCCCTTGGAGTCCAGGTTCTTGATCTCCATAAGAATTTGCCTTGGATCCCAGTTCCAGTTAAGGGTTCCTTGCCACTGAGCAGATCTCTTAGCCAATCAGCATGCTGTTGATTACAGCTTCTCTGTTGTAAAGATGAACACTTCTTGGCTTGCTGGTCTCTGCCGTATAGCTGTGTCCTCTGTATTCTCATAACATCTGTCAATGTTGTTGTATATCAATATCCTCTGCTTTCTCTAAATATCACTGGCCAATTTCCCCTGACAGTTTGTGTAACACCTTCCAGCAGTGCACTTGCTACCATAGGTGGGGGGCAGGTTACCATTCTGGAACCAACAGGTCTCTCAGTGTTCTGTGACAACATTCTGTGGAATCTTCAGCAAAAGAGTCTTACTTTTTGCCCAGCAGGGGTATTCAAAAGCTTTTACATAAGCCTGTCTTGTTTTGGGAAACTCATGGGTCAATCAACAGCTCAGTGTCAGAAGCAACCAATTACTGGGACAGGAAGTTACAGGCCAGAGAAATTTTTCTTGAGGTTAGGCTTCCTCCTACAGCTTCCTACCAGCTTCCTTAAGAGCTTACTGTAGGAAAGTAAAGATTTTATAGCATCAATCTTTTATTGGTTTATTAGTGTATATCTCCCCCAGCCCTCCCATTCCTCCGACCCCTCAATCTTTCCCCCCGCCTCAGTCCCTTCCATTCTCTTTGTCGGTCTCTCAATTCACCTGCCACGTTTATTTACTATTCAAGCTTAACCTGGATAGGAGCCCAGCATGAGGGAAAATATGAGGCATTTGTCTCTCTGTTCTTGAGTGAGTTCGCTAAGTATGATTTGCTACAAGTCTGTCCACTATTTTAACCTTCTTTATGTCATTTTTCCTTTCAGCTGTATAGAATTCCATAGTGTAGATGTTCTACAACTTCGATATCCATTCATCCAGAGATGGGTATTTGGGTCGATTCCAATTCTTAGCTTTTATGAATTGAGCCACTATAAATATGGTTGAGCAAATGGCACGTGCTGAGTCAAGGAATCTTGTGGGTAGATGCCCCATAGAGGGATGGCTGGGTCTGTTGGTAGCTCTCTATGCATCTTTTTCAGTAGCCTCCACACTGTTTCCATAGTGGTTATTGTCCAAGTTTGAAATCCCACAAGCAGTGAATGAGGGTTCCTTTCTTCCTGCATTCTCACCAGAATCTATTAGTGGATTTTTTTGATTGCCACTCAGACTGGAGTAAGGTGGAATGTTTTGGTTGTTTTAATTTACATTTCCCTGCTGATTAAGTATGATGAACATTTTCTTAAATGAGAATTGGCCATTTGTTTTTCCTCCTCTGTGAATTCCCTGTTGAGTTCAGTGTCCCATTTTCTGAGAGGGCTGATTGACTTTTTATTATTTAATTATTTGAGTTCTTTGGAAGTTCTAGATATTAGACCTCTGTGTTATAGCTGGCAAAGATTTTCTCCCAGTCTGACAGTGGTCTATTGTGTCTGAGTATGCTATGTTTATCTGTACAGAAACTTTAGCTTGATGAGATCCCATTGGTGAAGTAAGTGACTGTTGTACTTCCTGGGCTTCTGGAAGTTTCTTCATGGAATTGTTCCCTACTCCTATCACATGGAGAGTTACTCCTATTTTTCCTTTGAGGGTTTTCAGAGTTACAGGTCTTATGTTGAAGTCTTTGATCCATTTAATTTTTTTGCATGGTGAGAGGAGTGGGTCTAGTTTCATTTTTATATATATTTATCCAATTTTTCCAGCATCATTTATTGAAGATGCTATCTTTTCACCAGTGAACATTGTTGGCACCTTTGTCAAAGATCAAGTAACTGTAGTTACTTGAACAAAGAATAGAGTTTTCAATTCTGTCCCATTGGTCTGTCTGTTTTTATGCCAGTGCCATGCTGTTTTTGTTACTATGGCTCTGTAGTATATCTTTAGATTGGGAATGATGATACCTTCTGAAGAACTTTTTTTTAAACTAAGGATAGATTTGGCTATCTGAGGCCTTTTGCCATTCCAAATAAATTTTGAGATTAGTTTTTCAATGTCTATAAGGAACAAAGCTGGGATTTTTATTGGCATTGCATTGAATCTATATATTGATTTTGGAAAGATTGTCATTTTTACTATATTAATTCTCCCTATCCAGGAGCATAAAATATATTTCCATTTTATCACATACTCCTCTATTTCCTTCTTGAGCATTTTAATGTTTTCATTATATAAGTCTTTCACATTCTTAGTATGTATCAAATCCAAGGTATTTGATTTTTTTTTTTTTTGAGGCTATTGAAAACGGGACAGTCTCTCTGGTGTCTTTTTCTGTACGCATGTCATTTGCATACAGGAAGGTTACTGATTTCTGTGTGTTCATTTTGTATCCTGCCACTTTGCTGAAGGAATTTATCACCTTCAGGAGTTTACTGATGGTATTCTTCCGGTCTGTTATGTATAGAATCATGTTATCTGCAAAAAGGGATAGTGACACTTCTTTTTAAATTAATTTTTTATTGTCCGTAATGAATTACATTATTTAGTGGGCCAACAATGACTTGTTATCCCCAATTCCCCGATGCCCTCCTCCCCATCCCCAATCAGCTGGATATCCTCCCTCCCCCGTGGGCCCTCTGGATCAGTCCTTGTGGCAGGGGACCATGGATTTTTCAGAATGCAGTGAGAGAGTCATATCCAGACACTTCTTCCTTGCCAATTTGTATCCCTTTTCTGTCTTTCTCCTCTGTTGTAAGTCACTATCATGTGCCCATCGTTTATTTCTCTTGTTAAAGCTTTAGAAAAAAAAGTTATGAAACAGGAATCTTCTGAACTATATAAAGGTATTTTTTTAAGTCATTTTTCCTGAAAACATATTCTCAAGTACTAGGCACTATACAATTACACTTCCAATTTACAGAATTGTCACCACTGATCTCATTTTAGGTCGCTGCACATTCTCCTTATAGGACCAGCTTCACTTCCCCTTCTTTGCCTCTATTTTTATTTTTGTCAAGAGTGAGAAGAGAAAATCATTTCTTTGGCAACTGTCTCACCAGTACGCATAGATTTAATCTAATGAACCAACTCCCGCAAAAAACAACAACAACAAGAAGCAACAAAACCTATAACCATTTAACTTTAATTGAATCAGTGATTTGAAACTAGTTAAAATTTTTTACAACTAAATAGGTGGAAAAGAAACTGCTGGGGCTTGACTTGGAAATGCTGATATTTTTTTTCATTATCATTAATTGGAGTTCTCACAACTGTAAATGTTCAAAGACATGCACAAAAGTACAGGAGTGAGGGGAAGTGTCAGCAGTGAGTCAAGTTCAGACCCTCAAGGCTGTCAGCCTCCTCCAGTGTGGGGATGAGCCAGTCCTGCCAGGAGCTGGGACTAGGTGTTTCTGTAAGTCTGTAGCTCTGCTCTCATTCCCACAGCTCTGTGAGTTAAGCTCTTGGGGTCAAGTGTGATCAGGGAGAGCCAGAGAATTCACATGGCCCTTCTATTATAAAACAAAACAAAGAATAAAATACAGCCTAATAATAGTCTTACAGGTGCTAAATATGCTATCTTGGGCGGATGCTTCTGGAAGAAGCAAACAAACATTGATTAAAGAACCAAGGAGAATTTTTTTGCCTTGATAATTGCTGAGCTGCGGGAAGGAATACACATTCTCCAAATCGAACTTTGTTAAATGAGGGTCAGTAGCTTTAAGCTTCTTTACAGGAGAAGCTCAACCCTGCAGTAAGTGAATATCTTAACCCCAGGAACACTGAAAAATCAATGATATTTTCATAATTGCAATTCGGATAGTCAATAAACAGAGGAACTTGATGTTGCTCACTTTGGAGAAAACTCTGTTGCCTAGCTAAAACTACCAGAAGACATAATATTAATAAAGCTAACTACTGAATTCTGAATATAGTTGAACTCTTAGAAAACTATTCATTTCACCCCTAACATTATTTTATATAGTCAGCCAAAGACCAATACATGTGGTGCAAATATTGCACATATTCTATATTGGAGATATTCTATATTATGCTATTTCAGTTTTGGTAAATATTGATATCTGTCTCAGATACTTCTTTTCATATTGTCTCAATGTAAATAAGAAAAATATTTATCTGCGTGAATAGATGAATAGAGGAAGAAACGTATTTATTGGACTCAGAGAAATATCTATGTGTAACGTTTTTCTTTTAACTCAAATAACTATTATTTAAAGAGAGCATAGTACATGGTAAATGAAAAGGCAGACATGGACTTGTGTTCATGTTGTGCAAACTACCATTGGCATCTTTAGTGGTATGTATCAATTTCAAATCATAAAAACACACGGAAGGAAGGAATGATTACAACCAGTGTTGTAGACTAAGATGTAGTCCTATTAGTAAACATTTGGACCATTTATTCCACAAAGTACAAAGTTTTATCACCAATTCCTGAATGTGCATGTTGCTTATCAGAAATCAAACTATCGATGATAGTTTACATATAAACACACAAAACTGACATCACACAAATGTTTGAATGAACAATGACAACAGAGTTATCTCACATACGTAAGGACCTGTAAAGAAGAATCAGTACAGACAACACTTCATACCAAGTGTAGATCTGTGGTTACCACAGAAGTAATTTGCTAGGAAGGTCAAAATTTACGGAACTCTTTCTTACAACCTTTGGTTAGGTCTAAGGTGTCCAGTGTCTGTCTCATTTTGTCATCCAAAGGCTTCCAGAGTCTAGACCTTGTTAGAATTCGTATTTCTAGAATCTCATAATGTATACCCTTAATCAGGTGAACAGCACTTAATATAGAAAATGCATAGCACCAAGAAAATAGACAAAGCCATATTAAATGCTGAAGTGATCAGAAAGATGTCTATTGACCAGTTTGTGTCTCAAATGAAGGGAAGAAAGCAATGCTTATTTTAGAATAAGTCATTCTGTTTTGTGTAAACCATTCTAGCAAATATTTTTATTTTCAGTCTTTAGTCTGGATTCATCACTTTTCTTTTAAAACAGTTTTTTATTGATTTACATGTTTGTTGGGGGCGGGGGAGGGTGCCAGGGTTTCTTGCCTTGCAGCAGTTTCTCCATCTGGCTTTATGTGGGTGCTGAAAATTAAACCTGAGTCACCAGACTTTGCAAGCAAGCACTTTTAACAACTGAGCTATCTCTCTCCTAGTTTTATTTCAATTACTCTTTAGGTTTAGCATAATCACTAAAGGGTCATTGATTATATGTAAAGATGAACTTCAGGCTATGAGGCCTAGGGATTCTCTGAGTCAACCTCCCCGGCTGGGATTACAGACACCAACCACCAGGCCCAGCACATTTACATGGGTGCTGACGAGCCACACCGGACTCATCATGCTGGTGCAGAAAGCATATTACCCACCTAGGCATGTCTCCATCCCTAAGAGTATAATTTTTAAAAAGCCTTTCTCTACATATATGCATAATTTATTTGCATTTATTTTTAAAAATATTTATATTTATTCATTTTTAAGCAGAGAGAGAGGGAGGGAGGGAGGGAGAGAGAGAGAGAGAGAGAGAGAGAGAGAGAGAGAGAGAGAGAGAGAGAGAGAGAGAGAGAGAGCACCAGGGCCTCACCTTGTGGCTCTGGTTAATGTGGGTCCTGGGAAATTGAACCCAGGGCGCAAGTGCCTTAACTGCTGAGCCATCTCTCCAGCCTGCATTTATTTTATTTATATAACATATTTTGAGTTTTTCTCAGTGATATCAAGCACTCTCAAGTCATGCATAATTTTAAAGTTTTGGTTTCCAAGTAAATATTGTCGTGCTGAGCTAACCTCAAAAGGCTTTGCTTTGAGGTGCTTATTTGGACCTCCTGCCTTCTCCAAAGTTTTGCAAAGCATTTCTTTTAGGTTTAATGCTGTTTTACAGCACTGTGATGGCGTTTTACCTTCTTTCGGTGACTTAAAATTTGCCAGCAGAACAGTATTGATGACACCATATGTTTATAAAAAATTCAGAAGAAAATCACCTTTCCTGGTATTTGAGCTCTGCTGCTGTGCAATTATTCTGGGCCTAAGGATGTTGATACAAATGATTGTACAATTTTGCTGTTGTACTTTTACAGTAACTCCCAAGTCTTCCCTTGTATTTCTTGTGCATGTTTACATGAAACCGATTTCTTAGAAATGATAAAATTAAGTAGAAAAATGGACAGCTCCATCATTTTAAAAAAAAATTGATGTGAATTCAAAAATCTTAATTCTGCATTTCATGTACTTAAATTATGAATGTTATGTACTTAATCCATAAGGATACTACATTGATTACCATGAGAAAATACAATTGTCATATCTAATTGAAACACTCAGAGCATTTGTAAAGACTATCACAACGATGTCCTATGTTGTACTTCGTAAATCTGAATATCACATTGATAGTCTTATATTATGTAAAGCTAACATAGTTCAGGCAACAGAGAGTCACACCCTCCCCAGGCATGCGTCGTTAACTTTCAGATAACATCTTACTGTATATTTAGTCACACTCTCAGAATGAATGAAAAGAAAGGTAAAGTCTTGTCGTTTCACATTTCCTACCATCTGCTGGAGCAGACAAGAGTCACACATGTGGAATGTGCAAAAATAAGAACACAGTTGTAGCCAGATGCTCCCCTCTTCTGGCAATGCACTTGACATGGTGAGAATGTAAATGAGGGGAAGGCAGTCTGGACCAGAGACACTTAGACAGGAAGCTTTCTGAAAGAGATGGGCTTGTGGAAGGTTTACAGAATCCCTTCTCATATGGAAAGAAAACTCAGAGAGACAGAAAGTAATCAACTGAATGTGGTAGGAAATATCAAGAACAATGATTGAACGAGTGCTTTTATGTTGGTCAAAAGGTGAAAACAGAGCATCATTATCAGAATATAACTGAAGTTGGAACATGGGATATATATTAATGTATCAAATGCATGTTCAGACAAGTTTTCCCCTTGCGGTGAGGTATTTGCACTTAGAACCTTCTGCATGCTAAATGGCAGAGCGACATGCCTAGCTCTCCTCTCACCTGTTAACATTTTAAGATAGTCTCTCACTGAGTTGTAAATCTAATTTCACTCACTCTGTAGCCCAGGAAGGTCTTGAACTTGTGATCTTCTGGCTTCAGCCAACTGAGTAGTTGGCAACACAGTCTTGCACCACTTGGACCACTAAGACTTCTTAAACCATTGGAAATTGCAAGCAAATTAGAATTTCTTAGGACCCAGGGAATCTATCACCAAGTGTAATACGTGTTTTCCATGAGGGAGGTTGGTTAAAATGTTTCTGCAGGTATGGTGCCCGCTTTTTCTAATGTGTTTCAAAAATTATTCCTCACTTTTAATGTTAAGACCATGTCATACTTCATTTCTGTACATATAAGATGAGTTTTTCCATGAAAAGAAATAATGCAGGGTCAACTATTTTAACCTAAAATGAAATTTCAATGAGAAAAGTAACAACAAATCATAATAAACAAGAAAATTTTGGATGATATTAAATCTTCTAAGATTTGAGTGGCCAACTGATTAAAACACCCCAACATGAGCAGGGTAGATATATGGTATAAAAGAATGAGAATTTCAGGGTGATTTTTCTCCTTGTTCATATTCTTATTTTATGTTTTTTACTTTCGTGTGTGTGTGTGTGTGTGTGTGTGTGTGTGTGTGTGTGTTGGTATGTAACCGGAAATAGATCCAAACACCCCAATTAATTCAGCACTGTTTGGCACAATCCGCACTCTCTGCTGAGACAAAAGGAGATCTGAGGTAAGCAAAAGGTCTGAATTGACTCTTCAGGGCTAGGAAGATGTGCATCCCCAGATGACCATGACTGACATCACCCGCAATGCATTCTGGGGCTGCAGGCTTTGCAGGTCATTGCCATTATGCTTAGCCACTCATTTCAGAGGCCAATATGCACCCTTTCCTGGGCTTTCAAGAGGAATCTGACCATCATGGTTTGGGAGATTGGTGGTTTGTGTGGGCTTTGTGCATACTTGCAGGTGTGCATACATGTCTGTGGCCACAAGTTTAGGTTACTTGGTTGAGATCTCTGAGTGTGGCTCAAAACAATACCATGACTTCATGCTTTCTCTGTAAGGCTCCTGCCAAGGACATGCAGTTCCACGATTCTTTGTATTAAAATCAATCTGTCTGCCTTCACATCTCTTAAGCCCCCTTCCCCCCTCTCATCCTTGGCAATTCAGTGTGAACTACTTGGGAACCAAATCTATAAGGAATTTCAAAGCAATCAACTTGAGTCTTATTCAAAGAAAAGCAACATTTCTTAATGGGAAGCTGAGAAATCGGTAGGTCTGGTTCCCTTATAAGGTCAAAGCTGATGACTCATTTTAATGGTCGTCTGGAAATCATAGTATGTTGGAATAGATTTTTTTGAAAACTGGATTTTCATTAGCAATCAGGAATCCAATAGATGCTTGTTGGTCAAAAAATCCAACATGCTTTGTTCCTCCTTAATCTTTTTGCTGATAATAATGACTCTGCCAATAGCAGGAATAATTGTGAGTTACTGAAGTTTTAAGGTAAAGAAAGCTGAGTGTAAATGATGTTTTAACTGTTTTTAAGAGAGGATTTATTTTTCTGCAAATACACCCTGCTTTGGTGATCTTAAGAATTACTGTATATCTGGGAAGTGTTAGTTACTTTTACCTGAAATTACTTTCAGTACCATAAAATTGAGTGTTCCCCTTTCCAATTCCTACAACTGAATGTCAGACTGGATGTTTCCCCTGCTCTTCTATAGCCCTCCAGGCAACATATGTTATTAAACCACAGACAGTCACCAGGGGAAGGAAAGAACATGAGGGAAATTAGGGATCCTAAGCAGAGAGAAGTTGGTAAATCTTGAAACTGTGGCTAATCTCTCTCTTGAGTCATCACTCCACTTTCACTTACCCCTGTTAACCAAAATAAACAGAAGGAATCATTCCTTGGCTAATGTGCTCTGAAATATTTTGCACAGTTGTGGTCGGGTCTGTCTTACAATTTTTCTAATAAATGTTTTCTCTTGGTACTCAATGGGATTGATTTTTGTGGCCAAAGGGGGTATGATCAATGGAGTGACAGTTGCAACCTCAAAAATGACTGGGGCAGGAAATGCACTAATGATGAGTTAAGCGCAAAAGGCTCCACTTTGAGATGCTTATCTGAACCTCTTGCCTTCTCAAAATTGGGAGGGAACCCTTAGAGAGCTACTTTTAGCAAGGATTCCATTGACACATACTTCATGTCAGGTCGCAAACACCATAAGAGCATCCTCTCCACTGTATTTTAGCTGAGGGGCAATAAACCCTTAACGGATACCATTAATAAATAAAGTTACATTTTTTCCCTCTAATGGCAAGAAGTGCCACCAAGAGTTCATAACATCAAGTGCAATTTCTGTGAAAAGAATCAATGTACATTTCTTGTTCATTTTCAAGCATAAATAGGGTCCTCCAAAAATCAAATTTCCTCTCTGGTGAAAATATTGATTGACATTTATTTCACTGGCACCTATATATGATGGAGATTTATACACAAGCTACATACAGACACACATTTTACCCGGAAAATAGTCCATTCCCACACCCTCATTTTCTTCCCACCCCAATGCTTTCTCCACTGAACATCTTCTTTCCACCTAATCACTCTTGGATTTGGATGTATACTTTTTTGCCCCTTTGATGCAGGTCTTGTATAGATAATAATAACCCTGTTACAGACATGAATGAAATGGCCATTCGGGGTCTTGAATGCATTCCTCCCCATCATTTTGCTCTTATATTCTTTCCACCACCTCTTCCCCAATGGTTCCTGAACCTTTTAGGGAGTGCTAGAGATGTACCACTTTGCAGCTCCTATATGTAGAAGGGTTCTATGGCACCTATCCTATGAGTACAGTATTATGAAAATTCTGTTATTTAGATCATGTAGAAGATATGTCATGACACTGTGTACCAGATACCAAGGTAGATGCTAAAAATTGCAGATAATATTTTATATACAGATGCTCCTTAACTTACAGAGGGACTATACCAATAAACCCATTGGAAGTAGAAAATATCAATACATTAAATAGACCTAAACCTATAGAAATCATAGCTCAGCAACACATTCTGCTGAGGAATATTGAGAGTATCCCTTCATAATCCTATGGCAGAGTAAGACTTGTGCCTGAAAACCACTGATCATCTTCCCCTGAGAAAGTATTTCACTGTATATGTGCATAGGTGAGATGGGGCAAAGATTAATATTCAAAATTTAAAGCATGTTTTCTACTCAAAATACATTATATCATAACATGATAAGGCCCAAACTCATAAATCATAAATAGAGGACCATCTTTGTAATCTGTTCCATTAAGCTTTTCTATGCTTTGTCCATACTGTTATGCTCTCTATACTCATTAAAATAAATGTGATTCTTGTACGAAGACCCACACCATATAAATGAAGCCATTACAAAAATCTCCAGGAAGAAGCATAACCTGAAACTAGCAAGAAAACTTGAATAGAAATTGCTATTGTTTTTCTTCCTAGATAAAGTAGAAAGGTGGTATATACACAAAGACCCAGAGGAAAGAAAATTTACAGAAATATTAATTTATGGAACTCAATAATCTTAGATCCTAGAAGGTGGCTGGAGAAGAGCAAGAATCAGGCAAAGACTTGACCTAGTGTCCAGTGTCCAGTTCAACGTGATGGATTTACCTGCAGGCAAAGAGGCATTGCTACAAGGTTTAAAACACAAAGCAAGATGGAACTGGATGTGTGAAGCTAGAAGTGCTGTTTCAAGTGCAATGTTCTTTCAGTTAGAGCAGCAATGATGATGACCTTGGTTGTATACTTCAATCTGTTCCAAATTTCTTTCAAAATATAATTGGGACATTTTTCAGAAGCAGTGAACTTCTTTGGGAATTGAAATGTTAATTATATCCTTCATAAAGTATATATATATATATATATATATATATATATATATATATATATGTGTGTGTGTGTGTGTGTGTGTGTGTGTGTGTGCGTGTGTGTGTATGTGTGTATGTAATTTGGGAAAATATAAGCAACTTCAATAATTATTTGAATGTTTCTAAAACATGGCTATTGCACTAAAGGTGCTATTATGAACGAGCTTACATGTATCTCACACTGGCATTTATTAACCTGATTTACAAATACTGAACATTCACACTTTCTGAGATGATACCTTCATGGCTTGAGGAAATAGTACCAGAGTATAGTGAACACAGCAGAATGTTAGGTCTATCATAGAGCAAGAAATTTATACTTCTTCTGTGCTATATAACAGTAAGAGAATAAAATAAATAAGGGAATCAGCAGAGAAGGATTGATCGAGTCTAATATGTTTATTTAAAAATGAAACTTTGTATCTTTTTGTACCTGTGTGTCTCAGATACTTGACTCATCAAATAAGATGCAATTGTGTTATGATAAAAAGCCTCTTGATCATCTTAACGGAAACTCCTCATAAGCTGTGTGTCTAATATCATCAGATATCAAAAATTGAAGATTTTTGAGTATTATTTAGATATCCCATTGCTATGAAAACTGAACACTGGAGACTGTACGCAGTAGAATGCCTTAGGCAGCCAAGCATATCAAAATATAGTGCACAGAGAGACTTTTACTTCTCCCGCTATTTAAAGACCTATTTTCATGAGCTTATTAGCTGCTAGTGATCCCAAAGGAGAAATACAATTAAAACTTAATCATACCAAAAGCTGGGATTCTTCTGATTCAGCGAACTTGTAATCTATTATATTTAGTAGTTTACTTGTAAATGTCTGAATGCTGAAGATGAGAATGCTACAAATGGACCTCATTCTGTGCCAATACAGCTCTCATGGACTAATGTAGGATTTGCTTTGTGTGTGTGTGCATTTCACTCTTTCATCCCCCTCATCTAAGTCGTTTTCAATTCCTAAAATGTAGCACCTCTCTTGTCTTTTGTGAGAGCAGAATAGCTCCTGTTCCCTTTAACTATCACATTATCCCATTTGCTAGATTTCAGATATGAAACCAAATCTCTACAAAATAGATGAGGCTGAGAAATTGGATCCCACATTAGCAAGGCAAGTAAGGCGTTAGGGAGATTTATAAAAACCACACTCGGATGATCATGTGTTTGTCCATGAGCTTGAGGTGAACTGGGAGATTCTATTACTCCGAGGATGAAGAGGACGACACTGTTTCATTTATAAATATTGATTCTCGTGCATATCTATATCCTCCCCCTACCGGTTCCAGCGCCTTCTGTTAGGGGCTATTTTGAGCTTCTTTCAAGGCATGTAGTGCAGGGAAGTGATGAGAGAAAAAGTAAGGATGCTTCTTACATTCCATGGAGAACTGTCAATAGTTTTTGTTCAAGGGCCACTACTACTGCACACTCCAATAGGAAGCTTGACCAGAGAGTAGCAAACACAAGGGAAACACCAAGTTACCATGGCTCTTGTGGGAAGTGGTCAATCTATCTTCCAGGTAATGTTTCCAAGGTGGCATAATTTTTGCTAGTTTTCTGGGAGCTGGTGTCACCAAGTTGGTTTCCTAATAGGCAGAGAAGCAAAGCCTTTCAGAAAGGAGGTGAGAATGGAATATTTGTACCACTTTGGAATAGATTATTCTCCCATGGGTACGGCTTCCATATTCCTAGAATCTTGGGTTTTAGAAATGAATTTATTTCAAAATGAGGCTATGCATGTGTATAAACTTGAATGAAGATTATAATTATTTTGGGAGAAACAGATAATAAATGAGAATAACTTTTGCAGAAACATTATTCCCTGTCAAAGACAATAGCAAGAATCAGTTAACAAGCATCAGGAGTGTTAAGGACAGAGTGGAAGGAAACAAGTCTCTTCCTTCACTCAGAGTGCCGAAATTCTCTACTCTAGGCTCAGATAGTTTCTTGAGTCATAGGTAGCAAACCTTCTATCACAGTAGGCAACAAAAGGCATTAACACCACGGTTTTCTATATTCTGCCTCCCTTCTCTGACATGAAGTACATAAAATAATTTATATTCCTTTTTATGGCACCACAGCCTCTTAGTGTAAGGCATCATATACTGCCAATTAACATGTCTTTTTGTGTGTGTGTCTGTCTAGCAGGTGGTGTGTGTCGTGGTATGCACACATGTAGGTGGTCATGTTGCATTCCTTGTGTGCCTGAGGAGACAACAGGTATCCCCTGGATGCTCCAACTCATAAGTCACCGACTGTACTTCTTTGGGAGAGTCACTAGATTTCAGAGCTTGCTGCATTTATGAAAGCCTTAGAGAGACTATTCACTGTTCCCCACTGAAACTGAATTACCCATAAGTGTAGATACCCACATCTCTTTTGTGAATGCTGAGAAGAATCAGAATTGAATTTAGATGGTCTCAGGGACCGTTAAGCCCTCAAGTTTCTGCAGGTAGTATGCTTAACCAGTGAGTCATCTCTATCTAGAATCACGTTTTAGCCAGTCACACATCAAGAATTCCTTTATAACCTCCCAGGCTTGTGGATCATTGTGCAGCCAATATAGAAATTAAAAATATTTTAACCTACTAACCTATTATAAACTGAATTTGTTGTTTTTTTTTTTTGATACATAACCCCCCAAACACTGGCTAAATTATTTTTATTAAAATAAAACTTGTGTCAAGTTTCTATTTGTGACATATTATGAATTAGAATTAGAAACTGAACCAAACAGCTTCTGGCCAGATATGTAATTAAAAGGTGTAGAAAACCTTTTAACTTTTAGTAATTCTAATCAGTGCTGTTTCTATCAGCACATTATTTTTTCTTACAAGTTGTTTACCAGGGAATTGTATTGAGACCCTCTTCATTCTGATTTTTCTATTTTAATGGTATTAAGCAGAATTGGGACTGGGGGAGACTAAGGTTTTCTTACCTTGACTTATTTCAACTAGAAAGCACCAGGAAATGCAATATGGTGGAAATGTTGTTAGTCACCATATATGTTAGAACAATGAGATTTTCGGTATCTACTCAAATTATTAAGACAATTTAAAATATTATGAAAGTGGTTATGATTTTAATCTTTATGATCATATTTTCTTCTGGTATTTTGCCTAGAGCCATGGGATTTAACACTCCTCTAAAACAAATAGAAATGTCATGTAATCTTTTAATCTTCATAGATTTTTGGTTATCTTCCAGCCTTTAACGGTTGACCTTGACCTGAGATCTATGGTCAAGATCTATGGGTATGGCTCTTAGTAGCAGTGATCATTGTACCTACATATTAAGTTCTTAATATGTTGCCAGATACAGCATTCTATAGTTCATAAACATCATATAAATTATTTCTCCTAGCAATCTTTTGAAATAAATATCATAATGTCTTCATTTTACAAGGTAAATAATCTGATATCAAGACAAGTAAATTGCTCAAGGTCACAGAGCAAATTTTACCCTTGTATAAATTTTGGTCAGCTTAACTTCCAAAGCTAATTCTTAACCACTAATCATTTTAACTAGAATGTTCTGTGAGCCATCTACAAGGCTATGTATATGAGGGATTATTATACACCACTTAGAGTGGTATCAGAGAAATGTACCAAAGTTAAACTCCACCAATCTTGATATTAGAAATATCATTTTATTCAATTAGGAAAAGGGTTTCATTATATTGTTGGTTTTCAATGAAGTAATTAGAGATTTTTGATAAATTAGCTAGAAAGCTATATTAAATTTATGATTTTCCCTTGTAAAGTTTATTACCTCTGGTCTCATTTGATGTCAGCTGTTTTATACAAGAATACAACTGAGAATAACAGCCTAAACTAGGCAGTGAATAAATATATCTCATTATAAACCAGATTTATTATTGATTGGCTTTTAGAATTAGGAAGTTGTTGTTAGATTCCTAGGGCTGCCATTAAAAAATAAATAACTAAAGATCTGGGTGGCTTAAAAGAACAGTGATGTATGTATCCTGTCAGTTTTCTGGAAGCCAGTTTGTGCAGTCAAGACATAGTCAGCCAGACACTGCTGGCATGAACCTCCAAACCAGGTACAGTTCTGAGAGGAATGGATTTACTGAAGCTACAGATCCAAGAGAATTTTCATAAAAAGAAGAGGCTGCCCCACCCCCTTTTCACAGTCCAAGCAGAGAGAGGAAAACTATCACCAGCACTATACACTACAGCAAACAGACAGGGGGAAGAGGAGATTTCTTTTAGGCCAGGGATTACAACCCTATCTCAGACTTGATGGCTTTCGCCCATTCTCTGGAATTTCCTTCCTGCACTGCCCTCCTAGGAAAGGATGCTTGTGTATAGCTTGCCAGACCCTCCTTACATCCTGCCCCCTACTGAGAGGGCTGTCTTCCTGTGAACAATATCAGAGACCCACCCAAGACAATTAAAAAGATCAAGTTGACAACAAAACTTAACTATCACACCACCTTCACTGAAAACTCCAGGGTGAAATAATTTTTTTCTTTTTTCATTCTTAAGTACCATAGAAGTTTTTTTCCCCCTTCTCTTTCTTTATTTCTTGCTTACTTGCTTCCTTTCTTCCTTTCTTTCTTTCTTATTGCACATGGCCTTCTCTTTGTGTCCTCTGTTCTTCTCTTTGCTTCACTAAAGATACCTGTCATTTTATTTAAGGCACATTCTGATAATACAAATTGACCTCATCTTTTAGAATATACTATTTAATCACAAACAGTGCAAAATGACAAAGTAAATGATGTTAACTTTATACTTTGGACAAGAAGTATGTCAGTGAGACCATTAACTTAAGTAAAGAAACAGAAATAGGAAAGTGTGGGGGGAAAAAAGAGAGTGTCCAGGGTTAGAGAGATTGCTCATCCACTAAAGTGCTAGCGTATAGAGCAGAAGGAACTTGGTTCATTTTCCCAGTATTCACATAAGACCAGCTCACAGAGTGGCACTTGTATCTGCAGTTCATTTGCAGTAGCTGATAATGCCCATTTTCTCTCTTTCTCTGTCTCTCAATCCCTCAAATAAATAAATAAAAATAAAATATTTTAAAACAAAAAGTAGAGAGTCTAACATATTTTATTGTGGACTTAAAAGGTCCTAGCAATTCATCTGAAGGTCAAGAAAGAGGTCAGGATTAGAAATGCAGATTTTTTTTTAAATGGTTCACCATAGAAGATAAAATTGTGAAAATGATTTTTTTTTTTTGGTTAACAAGGCAGCATAAATAACTACCGTGGGTAAGAAATGGATGAGAAAGAAGTCAAGAAACTAATACTGCAAGACATAGTTTAATTTGATAAGGTGGAAGAGGTTCTAAGGAACTGTTCAATCTAGAGAAATCAGAAATGTATTACACTACATACTTGGATGAATCCAGAAGGGAATCCAAGAATTAGACCACAGGAAAGGTGAATTTTAAAAATGACAAATTTAAATTGCCTATCAATTCAAAACTTATGTCTCACTAACATGCAAAATCATGACAACATTTTCCTTCAAACTCCTTTACTCAGTCGCCATCCATTGAGTGTTAAAGGTTAGAAAAAATGCATAGATTCCATGCCTTTTAAATCATTTCTTTCCCTTCATTTGCCTCCAAACATGAGAACCTACCGTGATTTCACTGTGTAGCAAAATGGCCAGTGTGATAAACATTGGCGGTTGTCACTGTTAGACTTGACCCGTGGTCCCTATAGACCAGCAGGTTCTGAGTGACTGATCTCCTGTTCCCTCGGAGTCCAAGAGCGTAGTTAGTGATTCTGTCTATTAGACTAAGCAAGTAAACAAGCTTTGTCCTTTGGGTCCAACAGTGACAGTGGCAGTGGGCTCCAGTTGCCTCCTGTCATTTTGTCCATTTTTCTTTGTTCTAGTTTGGTTTTGATGAAATCACAACTTTGAATTTATAGTTACAGAAAAGTGCATTGCTATATTAAGCACTGGACCTTTTAGCCTTTTGGTAGCTTCTCGAACTTTCATATTGTTGCTTTTCAAATGAAACTTTTTACACATTTTTTCCTTCTTACCATTATATCTTGAAGTAAAAAAATATATGATTTATATATTTATGTATGGTGTTATCATGCTCTGTCATAATATATGAGTTTTGTAAGTGCCTCTTCCAAGTCGATGTTTGCCTCCTGTGGACAATAACATTTTGCAGGGAATGCATGGATTAAAGGCTTTTTATAGAAGTTCATTTTAGCACCTACCATAATAAATGACTATCTCATACATAGGATAATGTACTTTGCTTCAATTTAGGGATCATTTTATATCTAAGAGCATACTTTACTTGCTTTTCTTCTTAGTAGATTTGGACATATGATTTATAAAGCTAATGAAAATTTAACTCATAGATACTTATTGCTGGTATTAAATTTTTATCATTATTACCTCTTATTTAATTTTAATCAAGTGCTGCACTAGAGTATGTCCCTCCCAAAGTTTATACCTTGACTCAGTGGATTACTCCAGAATGGCTGCTATATGACATCTACTGAACCTACTCTGCAGGAAGACAGTCAAATGTATTCCCACCTATTAATATCAATCGATACTCTATGGGCTTCAATCATGGAAGCCCATTTTAGGCTACATTCTCAGTAAATTAATTAAACATATGCACTGATTTTCCAACTTTTTTTGCTCAGAACCTCCCTTGGAATTCATGTCATATCCTTTGAAGGCCAGGGGTAGGCTGTTTTCACAGTATCTTCACCTTCCATTGTCCCATTTTGCTCAGGCCAAATGTACCCTTTGCTACTTCTTGGACAGTCAAAAAACATTACCACCCAAGGCACTTTAATTTTTCTTTTTAATCAATACATAAAGTTTACTAAATGTTTTTGGAATACCATGAGACGATCTTACACATACATATGTGTGTACCTATATACATTGTTTACTATTCAAAACAAGGCAATCATACCTGCCTCCTTAAACAGGTATCATTAGTTGATGCTGAAAAACTAAGTATTCAAACAAAGGATTCTAAATCCTTCCAGATTGTTGAGTACCCAATACACTGTTGTTGTTCATGGTCACCCTACTTTGCAACAGGAAGTCAGAAATTATCGCTCCTATCTTGTTCCATCTACCTGGATTCACCTTTCCTCTGCCTTCTCCTCATTTGCTTCCTCATTTTCTTCTTACTCATTTCAAATATGTCTGCATAGTCCTGAGATATTGACTGTTCACTGCCTTTTGCTTCCTCCCTCCATCCATCCTTTCCTTCCTTCCTTCCTTCAATGTCTCCATTGACATTTCATAGGTTATCTGACTTGCTGTGGTGGTAGATCTCTTGTTTATCAACCACTTTCTCATAGGTTTCATTTGGGGCCTACACAATAGGCCAGGGGTGGTTCATCTCTTGCTAGGATGTCAGCCATCATCCTGTGGCTTGTGGGTGTAATTGGGTTGTCCATGGCTCACTTACTACCTTCTGAAAAATACAAACAGAATCTCCATCAGAGAGTGAGATCAATATAAGTTAAATGAGACACACATTGCTATTTTGGCAAGATTCTATTGGGTGTAGCCTCTCTGTAGCTCTCTGGTAGTGTAAATTGGCCTCAGACTCACTGTCCCTTGTCTCCAGAGTGTTACGTTTATAGGCATAAACTACCATGTCTGGCAGAAATCCACATTTCACTTAGCAGAACATATTGTGTTATGAAGTATGTATTTGTTAAATTGTGGCAAAATTTATTTTCTAATTACTAAAATAACTTTATGAAAATGTCAGCCACAATGTGTAAAGATGCAGAGTAGAATGGTGGTTTACTCTCTGCAACTCTTCACCTCTGTTGTCTAAACTTCTATATGATTGCCTGAGCCTTGGGTTCTTTCCAGCATGGTTTGTAGACAGGAAAAGAGTGTGAATTCTGTGCTTATTTACTAGGGATACATGTAATTATAAGCATAGAGGACAATCTTAGTTTTTAATTTCAATTCCATAATATAAACATTACTCTTTAACTTCCATGTTGGGGCCTGAGGATATATCTCAGTTGGTAATGTTCTTGCTGCATCATGAGAAACAAGGTTTAGATACACACACACACACACACACACACACACACACACACACACACACACACAAACCAGGCATCCTTGTGTGTATTTATACTCTCAATGCTAAGGAGGCAGGGCAAGGAAGACTGCTGGAGCCTGCTGACCAGCTAGTCTTATTGAAGCAACAAGCTCTAGAGTCAGCGACAGACCTTATCTCAAAAACAGAAGGAAGAGAGCAACTGAGGAAGACACCCAACATGCACGTCTGGTCTCCTCCACCTTTAACATGTATGCACATATAAAGTTCACATACAGTCACACCCAGATGAGCAAGGGTACCTGCATGCATGCACAGGACACATCTGTGCAGAAACAACCTACCATGTTAACTGTTCTTTCAAATCAACTTTTTCTGTGAAGCAATATCTGAAATTATAAGACAATAAGTCAAACGCAGAATATATGCAGGAGTAATATCAGAAAAAATACATGCCATTCTTTCTTTTAAAATTCTTCCAAAGTTCAATATGAATGTCCTTATTCTCTATGCCTTACATCTTTCTGTGGATGGAAATAAATCCCCAATGGTACTGGCATTTATTCATTTTACTTCCACAATGTAAATGTGGATATAACAGGTAATATTGTTTGCACTACGTTAAGACATGCCTGTTCTAGATCTCTATGGGTCAATTTCTTGTAGCTGGACATGGCTCATACCTGTAATCCCAGCACTCGGGATGCTGAGGTAGGAATTAAAAAATATTTTGAGATCAGCCTGGCTATAGACTGAGTTCTCAATCAGGCTGTAATATAAAATGAGGCTATACCTCAAAAAATATTTTTCCAAATGTAGATTAAATATATAAGGGTTAAGCTTGCTTTCCTATAATATGTTAATCGTAATCTTCATTTTGCTATTATAATTGGATACTTTTCATTCCAGTGTTTTACTCTTAAAAAAACCAAATATCACTTAGAAATGTCTATGAATAAATGTTATCTCTTATAAAATTTTGCAGTAATAAACAGCAGTTTTTAGACCAGAGTTGTATTTTTAACATACCTAGAATTGAACAAATGTGTTCATGCTCAGAAAATTTAAACATGTGAAAAGACAACTGTGAGATGATATAAACATTTACATAGAAATTAACTGCAATGATTGGAGAACCCCAAGCTATATATATATATATATATATATATATATATATATATATATATATATATATATATATATATATATATATAT
>PVHP010012088.1:0-20633 GCA_004024765.1 Zapus hudsonius
GTCTATGTCTGGGCCTTGGAACTTTCCACTTCCTCACATTGTCACTTGATTTTAAAGCCAGACCACATTTTCTATGACTGCCCTCAGGGTTCTGTCTCTGAGGGCTGTTGCCTATGTGAAGATGGTGAAGACTTCCAGAGAAAGCCATGTTTACCAAAGATTTATGCAGGGGACAGACAGCCTGCGTGACAGTAAGGGCCTTCTTGCTGCTCCTCATCCCCAGCACTATGTCCTGAGGTGTGGCCTTCAGCCTCCAGTTCAGTCCCAGTGGTTTACTGAGTGCATGAGATGAGGGGGTGCTGAGCCTGTGCTGGTCAGATGGGACTGACTTCTAAACCACACAGATCATGAGGGGAAAGGGCATTTAGATAGCTTATAATTCCAATAGACGAGAACCATGGCACCCAAAGGATTAACAGAGGCATCGGGGTTTGACTGGTTCTTAGAGAATGCCAAGGGACTGCAGAGGACCACTCAGCCCGAGGTTCAAGGGTACAAAGGGGTCGTTGGCAAGGCAGAAAGAGGTCAGACACAGGACCATGTCCCTGGTGTGAGGCATCCAAGGTGTCCACACAGGGGTGACCTAGTGGCCAGTAGATGAAAGACAAAGCACATGAATCCCATCCAACTTGAGGCTCCTGGTCCTCCTTTGGCCTCTTCTCGGCAGCCCTTCCCTCCAGAAATGCTTAGCTTGGGCCTATGTGGTCTGTGTTTGAGGGTTCCAGGAGGAAGAAAAGGAGGAAGACGTCCAAAAGTTGCCTGATCTCCACACACATGCTGTGGTATGCATGTGCTGCCCGCACTCACACATGAAAACATACACACACGCACAGAGCAAAAAACTTACATTTTTGAAAAGGACTTCTGGCTGGGAATGATTTCATCAAATCTGTCTTCTTGAGGAGGACTTAGAGTCTCAGGGGATCCAATTTACCATCTCAACTTGCTAGCTGTGTCTTTGGCCTGCTTTGTTAACTTCTTCATGCCTCAGAAAGTTGTGAAGATTAAATGTGTTAATACACTTACTGGGCTAAGAATGGAGCCTGGGGTTGGGAGTTGACTCAGTTCACCTAAGTTCAGATCCGTAGAACAGTGCTGACCTCTGACCTCCACATGCATACACATGTACCTCCACACAGGAGCAGACAGACACAGACTGCACAGAAATACAGGCAAAAATGATATCTGGTTATGATGCTTTACCCAGGTGCCCCCCACAAACATGTGTTCTGAATGCTCCATCCCCAGCTGATGGCAGTTTTGGAATTGGAACCTTGTCCGAGATGTGTTGTTGGGGGCGGGCTTATGGGGTTCTAGCCAGCTTCCCCTTGCCAGAGTTTGGCACACCTTCCTGCCGCTGTCTGCAGTGCTGTGGCGGAGGTGATGTCCACCCTCTGCTCATGCCGTCATTTTCCCTGCCATCATGGAGCTTCCCCTCGAGTCCATAAGCCTCCCATCAGCTGTCTTTGGTTGGGTTCTTTGCGACAGCCACGAGAGGCTGACGACAATACTGGTACATGCTCGTCACACGCGAAAGAGGCTTCGGCGATGCTTGCCTGCGAGCCTCCGTTGATCCTTCTGTGTCCTGTCCCCGTCCCGCAGTTCATGACCAAGAACCCCCACAAGCGCCTGGGCTGCGTGGCGGCACAGAATGGGGAGGACGCCATCCGGCAGCACCCGTTCTTCAAGGAGATCGACTGGGCGCTGCTGGAGCAGAGGAAGATCAAGCCTCCTTTCAAGCCAAGAATTGTAAGTGGAACCCGAGCCCCGTTTCCCCTCTGTGGTCCGCCATCGCCTGTGCACTAGCCTAGATGGGCCCAGAAAGTACAGCCTGGGCCGCAGCTAGCTGACCACCCAGCTACAAGGCAGGAGTGGCCAGGACTCCCCCTGAGGGAACAAGTGGGCAGTCTTGGGCATCGACTATCTAAAATATGACCCCTCCAGCGGTAACCAAGCTGGTGATGCCCTGTGGGCCACAGAAGAACACTTCTTTCTCATTGAGCCTCGTTTATTGTTTTGATGAGGAATTACAGTGATGTTAGTTGTCCGTGTGGTAGAGATAAAAGGTTTCTTCAGAGGTAATGGTGTCCTTGAAAACATTTCCAACATGCTCCTCGTGGTTGCCATGTGATAGTGTGTGAGGTGGGATTCAGTGGCGGGAGAAGGCTGGCCCAAGGTCCTGAGGGGTCCCAGGTGTAGCACGCACTGCCCTCCATGTACCCATGGATGGTGCCAGGCACAGGCGGGGATGGGAACCAAGGGTGTGTGGCACACAGCGACTGGAAGGAGTGCAGAACACCAGTCTGGGCCTGGGGAAATCACAGGCGATGTCCTGGCAAGGGTGAGCTGCTGCGGCGGGCATGCTCCTGCTGGGAGAGGGCAGGCCAAAGAGGCGTCAGTCATTCAGACCGAGAACCCAGTGGCCAGCTTCAGACACCGGGGACCTAAAGAGAGGAATATGACAGAAGAGCCTAGACCTGTGATTCCAGAGCCTCACTTCTGAAAGACCTGAGCTCAGGAGCCAGCTCTCTGTCACCATATTCTGTCAGATGAGCTCTCCCTCCCCAACTCCACAGAGGGAATGTTCCCAAAGAAGAACTCCAATCCCCTGAAGGAGTTCTTCTGAGGAGCCGTTATTGATAGTGCTTCAAGCTTAGAATGTTCCAGCTGTCTGGGTGCTCCGGTCTGCCACCTTTCCTTTCTTGCTTCCTGCTTTGCTTTGTGTGGTTCCTGGGGAGCACACAGCTCAGGGCAGGCCAGGTGTGGGCTCATCTTGCCTCTGAGGACTTCACTGTTCCAGCCCATTTCACCCTAGCTCTGGGTCCCCTGCATCATCAACCCCATGATATGGGTTTGGTGGACGAGGAAGGTTGGAATTTTGGGCTGCTAAGATGGCAGGCATCACCACACATGCCAGCTTACCAGATGGCTGGGCCCAGGGCCTCTACAAGGGTCTCAGAGACAAGATTCACTGAGCACCTGACAGAGTCGGGGAAGTGGGTCGCTAGCGGCCAAACTGAGGAGGAGGAGAAACTGCAGGCTCTGATCTGAGGGTGAACGATAAAATATAGATGCAATGTAAGTTAACCCCTGAAAAAGTAGGAAACAGAGCTAAGAGTCCAGGCCTAACCAACAGAAAGCGGATGAGACGAGGGACTGGTGTAGAGAATGCTTTGAACTTCCTGTGGGACTCTAGATCAACAAGCCATTTTCAGCTAGACGTGGGGCCAGAGGGGGACAGATGGTCAGCCCCTCTGTAGTGTTTGGGGGAGAGGCCAATGGAAGCCTCTGGAACTGGGAGGGTGAACAAGAGCTGGTGTTGGCAGGAGAAGCCAGGAAGTCTGCAAAGCTCTTAACAGGAAGGAAACAGGGGAGAACTTTAACCAGAACTCACAAGGGATGTTTTAATGTATGGGTTCATGGAGATAGGCGCTCCTGAATGTAACAGAGGACAAGACCTTCTTGGCGGGCAGAAGCCCCTACAGGACTCTGTACTCAAATTGAGAAGACTCTAGGATTTAAGAAACACGGCGAAAATTTCCAAAGTCCCATCAGTCCACAGCTTCCGCAGTGGGATTCCCATCTTTAGATTGAGATGAGATCCCCAGTAGAAGAGAGACATTCTGGGAAGAGTCGCATGAGCAGTGCCCACCCTGCCTATGGAATGAGGCAGCATGAAGAGGGGGCCGTGAGAGGGACTGGTGGGCCTGACAGCTGGGGCAGAATCCACAAATACAGCAACATTGGAGTAGGCCAGGACACGGCCCGCTCTACCACATGTGAGCCTCACCTTGGCTCAGAAGGGCAGGTAGCCAGATGTAAAGGTGCTTCTGTAGGTGGGTTACGAAGGGCCCTGGGAACAGCAGGAGGAAGCACTTCTCTGGGTCAGGAATCAAGCGGGACTTACTTCCTTGCATTCCTTGGGCCTCTGAAGAACCCCCACTTAGAAGCAGGAAGGTGACACCTCACTCACTTCCTTTGCTCAGAATTCAGGTGAACTTTTGGGGGCTTTGTCTCTCTGATCCAAGAGCTCCCAACATCTGTCTTAGTCTTCTAAAGACTTCTTTCATCATTGCCAGGGAAGATGACTGTGTGTCTGCCCCCACTCTGTGCCCAGACCACCGTGCTGGAGGGTGAAGGGAGATATTCTGGGCTGATTTGATTCCGGCTGGGAGGAGAGAAGTAGAGCGACTGAGAGAAGGAAGCCTGAAGGTTGGGCAAGAGATGTTTCGCTCACACTGCAGCCAAGTCCTGCAGATTCCTACCGAGCTCTTAGCCACGGATCTACAGAGCTTCAATCAGACCTTCTAAAAACCTCATCACTTTCCCATCCTTGGGACCCGACCCAAGGTTTCCCTCAAGAGAAATCTCAAAATTGTGAGGAAAACAGAGAGAGAGAAAGAGAAAGTTAAGTGTTCATCTAGTTAGCAGTCAGAAAGGTGTCCTGACTCCGTCCCTAAATTGAAAGCTCTTTCCTGAAACATGGGAATGACACCCTGTATCACCTGTGGGCTCAGGTCTAGTGGAAACAGAAGCTAAGTTGAATTAAACCCACTGCAGTGATGAATGTACTGTATTTTTTCATCTCAGAAAGCCTTGTAGGACCACTGTGGTTTGCGTGTACCATCCCTTCCTTCTAGCCAGCCTGGGTAGAGGTATATGCAGAACAGAGACAGCAGTGAGAAACGGCTCTGCGTTCCAGATGCAGACATTAGTCTGTCACCTGAGGTCACTAGCAGGAGAGACTCTGGGAAGCCAATCACATCATCACATGTGTCAGACGTCATCCTTCTCACTGCAAGAGCTCCATCACAAGGCTAACTCTCCTTGGGCTTCCGGTGTCTTGGAACTTGAGGCCATGCCAATTGCCTTCTTAGGAGAGCTGAGTCAATGCTTTTGACAGTTGAAGGCAAATGAGTTCAGAGCCCAGCATTGGTTAGAAGCATCCTGGCCATGAGGGAGACTGTGAGGGTCTTGGATCCTATCTTGAGGAAAGAGGCTGTGTGAAGAGAAGGGTCAAGTACATGGGATGGCTCCAACCCTGCACTTGGTGTTAGGCACGGGGCAGGCAAGAAAGGCTGGCACAGAGAGACCCCATCTGCTGAGCACGAACATCTCGAGGGAGGTTTGGGATACATGAAAGAGCTCTGGGCTTATTCCTTCTGAGACAGGCTTCACTTGCTTCGTAGCCCTGCCCTGTTGACATCACCCGGGAATGCCACCATTCCCTAGAACCCGCTGCGGAGCCACTGCCCCACTTCTTAGCTAGGGGAGACTTGTCGGATGGATTTAGGGAGGAATCAGTTTCTTCAGCACTAGCGGGAAGGCCAGGAGTGGTCATACAATTCAATATACAAACACAAAGCACAATAACCTGTCTTTCCAGAGCTTCTGGGGCTCCCCACCCCTGCCCTGCCAAAGCCGTCTCCACTCTGCCTGCTCAGCTGTAGACCAGGGCTCTGCTCATCCCTACAGGGGTTGCTTATGTCTCAAGAAACTAGCTCCCCTCCACAAGAAGCCTCCCCCTTCTCAAGATACCACCAAGGACATTGTTCAGATTGACACTGAAATTTGGCCTCTGGTCAAGTTCCATCACATACCTCCACTGGCTGTCGTCCCCCTCAGGCTGTGCCTTCCTGACATATTTCCTGAGCTGAGACTTCTGTCCCGAAAAAAGGCCTAAGCCTCCCTGGGAACCCATGCTCTGATTCTCGGCTGTTAAGGGTGTGGCTGGATTTCCTGCCTTCAGGTTGTCACCCCTTTGAACTCACTCCCACTCAGCGGCCTCTGCTTCAGCATAGGGTTTTCTTTCATGTGTCCATGTGTCCTCCCTTATCTACATTCCCTGAATATTCCTCCCGAACCCCATGCCATGTACTCACACACTGAACTGATTGCAGGCAGTGCACCACCAACCCTGGAGATGGCTGGCTTCCAAGGTCAGGGCACACAGAGGGGTTTGCTTGATGGCAGGTGCCCAGCAGTGGGTAGGCAGCAGAGGAGGAAGAGACCCAGCTAGGCTGGCACCAAAGCTTTTGCTCTTTGAGACACTGTCCAAGCATGGAATCCACTGGTCTGTCCCATTGGAGAGTCCTTCCAAGATGGCTGTGCTATCTGTTCACCAATGAGAGCAGCTCTTTAGCTTTCATGTTCCTGGTGGGCTTACCATCTTTTGGAAGCAGCTGAACGAGAGGTTTTTGGTGTGGTTGAAGGGTAGCATATGACCTTGTGGGGATCTTCTGCTCACTCCTGGCCCCCATTCCTCACCCTCTCCTAAAGCATTTCACTGTGAGATCACAGTTCCCAGTAGCTTCACTACTGGAATGGAGGGAGAGAGCTACCTCCTCAGAAACCTCACAAACCTAACCACCCTGACCAACCTGAACACCAAAGGCAATGAGGGAAATGCTGGCCAAGTAAACTTCTCTTTGTGTACGTGTTCTCTCTTTTCAAGTTTGCTTCAGTGTGAATGCCCCTCTTTAAGGTAAGGCTTCCAGAGTGGGGAGTCTCTCCAGGTAGGTGAGCTCGCAGGCCTGGTGACATAGAAGCCCCTTTCAACCTCATGATCCGTCTCCATCCAGCCATCCACGCTGCATGGCAGGACCCTGAGGGGGGCCCCTCCTGCATGCTCCTGCATGACTGGGCTGTGCTGAGAGAAAACCTGGGAAGTGGGCACTGACCTCACACCCTCACCTGCTTAGTGTCCTAAGAGGAGCCCTTCCCCTAAAGTGAATCCACTTGTCCAGGAGCCCTGAGAGCATAAACAATGATGCCAGAGGCCCACGAGATGCCATCCTGGTAGATCCTATGCCAGGTCTTGCAGCCCTTCTCTGAGGGCATCGCCAGGTCCATGCTAGAGTCTAAGCCCATGGCCTCCAAGAGGCTGACCATTCTCTCAGAGAGCCAGGTCTCTGGCCCAGACTCAGAGGCTCAGGAATGTCCAGGCACCTGCTTTTGATAGCTGGTTTAGGTGACTTATGGTACAGTGGACAAGGGACTGACTTTGACCTCAGAGAGACTTGAGTTGACCAAGACTGTGGTCACAAGACAGCTATGTGATCCTGAGACGTCACCTTGCCCTGAACCTCTGATCTCCTTATCTGCAAAATGAAGTGAGAATACTTACCTCATGGAACTGGAAGCAGGACTAGTCACAAGCCTAAAATGTTTCATGCACCATAGCTTCATTCCCCTCTCTCCACTCACCACCCCTTTCCCAGTATGGTGAAGCCCTCTTCTCACCCCAAGGCTCTAAGAACCAAAAGTTAAGGATTGCAAGAGCCCGTATGATGGTCAGAAGCTGGGTTTAGCAATCAGATACAATCAGCTTCCAGTTTGGCCTGTGGGATCTTAGAATGTTTAACACAGAACTTGGCATCCAATGAGCAGAGTGGCTAGGAAGACCACAGAAGCCAGGGGGAGGCTGGCCTGGACACTACTCCAGCCGGGCAAGGGTCGAGGGGCAGCAGTCACGAGAGGGCAGCATGGGTCTGGAGGCTGGGAAGGAACATGGCTCAAAAGTCTGTTTAATTCTTACACCACAGTTGCAAAATGGCAGCCCACGCAGCCTCTCTAAGTCCCATCACAGTACCACCTTAGTTTTGTTTTGTTTTCAGAGAAAGACCCTTGTGTAGCACAGGGCTGGGACCAGCTATTTAGCCTAGGTTAGGTTCAAACTCATGATCCCTTGCCTCAACCCCTCTGGTGCCAGGATTCTAGCCATGCGCCACAGCAACTGGCACATTATCTCCTTTCATTCTGTGAACTTGACCACCATCTTTATTCTCCATGCCTTCATTCTCAGTAGTGCTTTTGCTGAGTGAAATGGCTCTCAGTGCTCCTTTCTTGACAGTAGCTGTCACACATGAGATAACGTTCTGTGGCAGAGATGCCCAGATTTGTCTTAGGCAAACAGCTCTGGTGGTACATCCTGGACTCTGCACAGGAGAGTCTGCCATCTGAGAACCCTGACTGCAGAAGTACCCCTGTGTTCTGTGGTGGGAGACCCTCTTGCCCTGCAGCACCTCAGGGAAACATTAGAGCCCTGGCAGGGCTGCCTGGGCTGGGCTGGGCATTTCTTAGGACTCCTGAGGGTTTTGTTTTTTATGATTTACTGGTTACTGGGTTGGGCTATGCCTTCAGGGATTCATCCATGTAGTGTTTATTGAACTTAATTTTCTTCCTTCCTCACCAGCACTTGAGGTAACACACACACACACACACACACACACACACACACACACACACACACACACAATTAGGAGCATAGAGGACTTGTGCATCTATGTGTGATG
Organism: Zapus hudsonius; assembly: GCA_004024765.1. Classification (NCBI taxonomy): domain Eukaryota; kingdom Metazoa; phylum Chordata; class Mammalia; order Rodentia; family Dipodidae; genus Zapus; species Zapus hudsonius. The sequence goes on from PVHP010012088.1 coordinate 8,295, forward strand.
GAAGGAACGTGACAGAAGATACCAGGGCCAGCTTCTTTGAAGAACTGGCTGGACTTGGTGGCAGAGATCTGGGAAGGATAAGGAAGAGAGAAGTAGCTGGGTACAGGTAGACGAGGCCACATCTAATCACAGGCGTTGTAGTTACCTTGCTGGCATAAAGCAACTGACCAGAAACAGCTTGTGGAGGGAAGCATTTTTTTGGCTTTGGTCTTGAGTGGAAGCTTCATGATGGCAGGGGAATGATGGTGGAGCACAGGCTGGTGGTAAAACAGCAGCAGGAGAATGAACCAAGCTCCGGCAAGGGGGAGCTGGCTATGACACCCCTAGGCCTGCCTCCAACAACACACCTCCTCCAGCAAAGCTCCACCTCCCAAATGCCTTCAGCTGGGAACCAAGCATTCGGAAGACGTGAGTTTATGGGGGGCACGTGATCCAAACCACCACAAAAGGGATTTATAGAACAAGTGCCTATCCCCACAGTCCTGGAAAGGGAGGTTGACAACAGAAGGGAGAGAAGCCCCCCACCATCACCCTAGCAACAGCACCTAGAGAAATGTATAGCAAGGGAGGAGCCCCCAGTTGAAACACTTGTGGAATAATAGGAGGGTAAAATCCAGGACTTCACTGACATGGCTCAGGACATGGGCTACGAGCCTTGTCACTCAAGGTTGCGGGACAACGGTTAAGAGATGGAATGAGGAAGAGGTCCTCACCTGGGAGCCAGGACCTCTGTAATCTCGGGATTCTTATCAGGCCACATCCTACCTTTGATCTTATACAAGATCTTGTTCAGATCGGACCACCTTGCTAAGAAGTAATGTCCTCCTGCCTGTTGATGCTGAGAGATGCCAGGAGTGTGGGAACAAGAATCAGAGGAAACGGAGGAAGAATGTCAACCCTCCCCTAGGAGGGGCTTGGTCCCATATCTCAACCCTCCAGCCCACCTGTACACTTAGTAGAACACAGGTACGTGGGTGCGCTGTGTGAGCTGATAGGGTTCCCTACCTGAATCAGCCCTCAAAGTTTGGGCCTCACATCTCCAGGTGGGGGGAATGTCAACCATGACAGAAAGAAGCTCTGAAGAGTCCAGTTTGGCATTTGGAAAATTGGTGCCCTGTTTACTTTCCATTGTTTATGCTGGGTGAGTTCAAGGGACAAGTAGCGGACTTAGATGACCTAAAGTAACATTCCAATATGATTCTAGAATTCTGGGATTTGACAGGTGGACATTAGGTCTGTGAATGTCCGTTAGTTTCACATCAACCCCTGTCTCTTCAAGGCCAGAGAGCTTTACCACGGCCACACAGCTCACCTTCCCTCCATGATTTTCCTGGCTACTCTTTTCCGGAACCTACTTACTCTTGACAAATTCCCTTGGAGCACAGAGCACGACTCTCACTGGTGTCTTCCAGGCATGTGAGCTCAGATGAGTGGGGGTCATGAGTGGCCGGAGCAGTGAGTAAGAAAAGGGAAGACAAGCCCCCACCCCTGCCCCATGGTGGACTTATCAACTGACCTGGAGAAGGAACCATGCCTCTCCTGGGGACTGTAGCCAGGCAACAGTAGGACTTACTGTCTTTCTGGGAAAGCATGGCAGATTTGGGCCACAGGAACTTGGGCTGTCAGCACTCCAAACGATTCAGAATATAGTCGCCCCAAAAGATGGGAACTCAAAAATGAAGCATCACCACGTATCACAGGCAATGAGCTCAGGGGACAGCACTGGACGGGGGTGTCATCAGAGCTCTCTTCTCTCTCCCTTAAATCACGAAAGGAATCCCAAAGGTCCCCTCCAGTCCTCCCTACTCCATGAGGGCCAGGTTCTATAGGGGTTAAAATCAATTTTATTGCGACAGAATGTATATAGATCTAACACTTTGATGAATTTTAAAAATGTCTGTACTCATGTATCTGCCCACATACTGGATACAAAGAATGTCTGGATCCTCTCCCAAAGTTCCCTAGTACCCTTAGCTTTATACAACCTTAGTCTGCTTTTTCTTTCTTTCTTTTTTTTAATCACCGGTAGTTCTCGAGTTTCACATAAATGGAACCACAACAGCATGTACTTTTTTTTTTGTTTGTGTTGCTCCTTCACTCAGCATCATGCTTTTTAGATGTAGACTTTAATGTTCAGGTTCTCATGATGGATAATTTCAGCCACCTATTTGACAGTGGTCTAGTGAATCCTTCCTTACATGCCATCGTCTAAGGTCAACTCTATGGCTTAACTACGAAGGCTCACCTGCTTTGTTCACGAGTGTGTCCCAGCACTGAGAACACTTCCTGACACGTAGCAGGTATTTGGAGTGTATTTGTGGGTGGATACTTGCTGTAGATCTTAAAGATCTTTACAGCAACCTTTTCCCAGATCTGTCTCTAAATTCTCATCTTTTTATGGCCTAGGATTGATTCCTAGTCTATCTATACCTGGCAATTTGAGGTAATAAGATCCTATATTAGGAAACTTGTTTAATGGGGAGGGAAGACAGGTGACCTCATCTTGACGTGAGAGGCACATATTTGAAGGTTTACAGTTCCTGTTTTAAAGCCAGCAGGCAACACAATAATAAATTCTAGGCCAAGAGAACTGATCCCTATCTGGAGCGTTTTCATAAATAAGCCAAAGGGGGAGACTGGCTGTTGGAGAAACAAAATCTTTGCCAGGAACAGACTGGAAAGAATCCCCTTTAGGTAGCAAAATTTTTCCTGAAATAACTAGAAAATCAGATGATAAGTGTAAAAGGGCTCCAGACCAGCCACAATGGAGTCTGTTTTGCCATCACTTGCTAGGAACACGGACTAACTCCACATCATCAGCCTCTCTGCAGAGCACACCTCAGCAAACTCAGGCCTCAGGGAGCCTCAGAGGAAGGTGCCGTCTGCCGCTGTGGCTTTTCGTCCTGAACACCCAGGCAGCATTTTCTCATCTCTGGATACCGCACCCCAGTACCCTGGTGGCTGTATTTCAAGGTCCATGCAGTAGTGGGCTGTCAAATCAGTTCAGTGAGTTTGTTTCATCAGAAAAAAATTCTAACAAAGGGTATGCTAGAGTGAACTAGAAATGGGCAGGATACTGGGGTAGAATACAGGACGTCACACACAGGTAACGCAGGGCTTGCTGGAGAGTTTCTGGAAGTGGTAGCGATGAGGTGATATATACTAGGACATGTGTAAAATGTATTTCTTACTGTTGGTGTTATCACAGAGTTTCTAAGGGCTATGCCCTGCCACACCCTGGTGTACAAGAAGTGGTCCTGTTGGGTCTTGGCGGCACCTGCTCCACGGGGAGTGGGGTGCATAAAAATGTTGGTTTTTAGCACATCAGCATACTGGAAGCCACTGGACTGGTAACTTGGGCTGGCACAGGAATCTCTGCATCTATGCCTCCCGGCAGGTCCCAATGGAAGGCAGGATGGCACACGCCAGGAAACCCAGCCTTGGGGCAGAACAAGCCAAGCACAAGTCCTAACTCACAGCTTGCTGGTTGGCCAGAGGCACTACAGGCAGGCTGCCTAGTTCACCTCTGAAGTGGGGCAGACTCCATGAGTCAGGCACCCTGTGCAGCTACGGCGTTTGTGCTTGACCCACATCTGGCCAGGTCTCCCAGGTCTGAGCTCTATATCCTTCCCATGTGAAGAAGCTGAGTCTATCCAGGCATAATGTTAAGTCGAAACATGAGGGAGATGCCCGCACAGAACTCCAGGCTAGTGTGACAGTCACTAACTGAGCCACCATTTAGCCCCAGTTTCAAAAAGTGCCAGAAAGGGGGAGCACAGGGCATAGAGGGAGGTTGAGGTGTTGGGCAGGACTGGAGGCTTTGGGGCTGGCTTCCCAGGAAAGGCCATTTCTTTTCCCACAATGCACCTTATGCCAGGTCTGGCAGCAGCAGAGAGAGGGATGCACTAAGTAATGCTCTCGTGGTGGAGGTGGAGGGTGGTCCACCTGCAGAAAGCCTGGTGTTCTCTGCTGGGCTCTGGCGACTCTGCAGGGTCCACTCAAGCAAAAGGAAACACGCAAGGCTGAGCTGGGCACTGCTTGGACATAAATTAGGCAGGCCAGCATTGCTCTGGGTACAGCCTGCCTCACTGAAGACCATTGAGACCCCTTCAGGCCATTCATGATTCTAACCTGAGGAACATGAGCGATGCAGGTTCAGATAGTCCCACGCTTTATACTGCGGTTGCTAGATTTTACAGTCAAATGGTCCAAACCAAAGAGTGTCTAGATGTGGAGCTGGGCAGCCCAGGAGGCTGGTGGGTGGGAGGGCTGGAGGCGAGGTGCTACCCAGAAAGCCTCCTTCTGCAAGAATGGGGGAGAAGCCTGTCTAGAGCTAGTGCTCTCGGACAGTTGGCTGGGCTCGCCTTAAAAGTCCCTTCTAAAGGGGCCTCGGGGACATGCTACTTAGCCAGTTTGGGGCCAGATTAGGCAGCATAAAACCATGCTTAAAAAAAAGAAAGCCAACCCTAGCAAGTCACTAAGCTGCCCTACCTCTCAGAGAATGGCGTGGAAAACCAGGCAGGAGAATTAATGATTTTTAAAGACTGAGTTGGCAACATTTGTTTGACCATTAAGACACTTAACATGAAAAATGCAGATGGGGCCCTTCGTGGCAATTCAGAAGACCTAAGGGCCATCAGGCAGCATTGGCGAGGAAGGTGTGTGTGCCCACCTGGTCTGGCTCAGCAGGTGCTGGTGCCCCAGGCTCCCCTGCGCTGTGTGTGTGTGTGTGTTTCTTTATAAAAAACAGGACATGGCAACACTTTCAGCAGGGCTTAGTCCGTTCTCCCATTTTGTTTTCTTATTGTCCCGCTCCCCAGAGTGTCAGAGTACCACTGGGATAAACTACGTGTCTACCATGAATGCTGTCCATAGCAGTTGTATTCTTATGAGTGAAGGCCGATGGCTTCTAGAGTTAGTGGGCGCAGCAGATGAAAGCCCAAGGTTGCTATGAGCTGAGGCGAACCTGGGAAGAAAAGACAACGCTGGATGTCATGATCCTTCGGGGTTTTTGGTGGTGTTGCTGCTGGTGTTTTTTTGGTTTGGTTTCTGGGGGGTTTTTTTTTGTTTTGTTTTGTTTTGTTTTTTTTGAGGTCGGGTCTCACCCTAGCCCAGGCTGACTTGGAATTCACTATGTAGTCTCAGAGTGGCCTCAAACTCACAGTGATCCTCCCACCTCTGCCTCTCGAGTGCTGGGATTAAAGGCGTGCACCACCACGCCCGGCCGATCCTACAGTTTTGGTCTGTTCAAGAAGTCATGATAATAATGTACCTTTGGTCAATAATATGTAGTGTACTCCCCACTCAAGTAGATTCATTCTCTTAATCTTAGAACAAATACATCAGGGTTACTGATGTCCCCATTTTATGGATGAGCAAATGAGGACACAAAGAGACTGCACAATTTGCCCAGGGCCAGAAAGATTAGTATTTAGAGAATCAGAATGGAATGAAAGCTAAGTCATTGACCTGCCTTACCTCTCAGAGAACGGCGTGGAAAACCGGAGTGATTCACCAGTGAGCTCTCAGCCTTGTAAAAACGAATATAAAATACAGAAGGAAAGCAGGAAACTTAAACACAAAGTCTAGAACATCTTTAAGCTCACCAACAGGCTTTTAGGCATCAGAAAAGCCTTTTGAAAGTGATAAATGAAGAAAGAGTTACACTGACCCACCACCCTGACAGCCTCAATCAGACTGCACGAGAATCACAGAGCCCCACCCCACTGCTGGAAAGCTGGTTCCTGAAGTCAGGCACAGTCCTGTGCGTGCCTACCTGTCAAGCTGTCCCTCTCTGTGTCTTTATGGCCTCCCCTCTGTACATGCTGTGTAAGGACACCAGTCATATTGGACTGGGGAATCATCTGGATGGCCACATCTTAATCTGATCACGTCTGTAGAGACCTTGTTTCCAAATCAGGTCCCATTCCAAGGTGCAGGGGTAAAAACCTGAAATATATCTTTCTTGAGAGACATACTTCATCTCCTAAGAGTACTGGGGTACTGTATCTAAGCATCAGTATTCTGTCCCTGCTTCTTAAATGATAAAGCACTGACTGTCTGTATTCGTTACTTCATTGCTGTGATGAAAGCAACTTCAGGAAGGAACAGTTTACTTTGGATCACAGTTTGAGAGAACACAGTCCACTGTGGAGTGTGAGGCACTATCTCTGCAGTCAGGAAGCAGAGATGAATGCTGCTGTCCACTCTTTCTCCTTTTCACTCAGTCAGGGACCCAGGCCCACGGAAGGGGTCACTCACAGTCAGAGTGGGTCTTCCCACCTGCCGCCTGGAACGGCCCTCACAGACATACCCAGAGGTTTGTCTCCTGGTTAATTCCAAAGTCCATCAAGTCCACCGTCAAGATCAACTATCATGCTATCTGTTGTAGTCAGCTTTCTCGTTGTTGCACAAAAAAAGAACCTGACCAAAGCAGCTTGTGGAGAAATGGGTTTATTTTGACTTACAAACTGGAGGGGAAGTTCCATCCTGGCAGGGAAAATGATGGCATGAGCAGAGGGTGAACATCACCTCCTCCAGAGCACTGCAAACAGTAGCAGGAAGGTGTGCCAAACACTGGCCAGGGGAAGCTGGCTAGAACCCCCATAAGCCCACCCCCAACAACACAGCTCCAACAAGGTTCCAATTCCAAAACTGCCATCAGCTGGGGATCGAGCATTCAGAACACATTTGTTGGTGAGGGACACCCGAGTCAAACCACTACACTATCTTGGACAACACACATCATATTTAAGAGTTCCAACCAAGCAGAGCATGACGCCACTGCACTTGGCCTTGTTCAGACCAGAGCGGAAGCTGTGCAGTCAGCTCTGGCCTCCACCTGGAAAGAAGATGAATGAGAAAAGGCTGGAATTCACCAAAGGCTCATGACAGGTGGTGGTATGACAAGTCCCATAAGCAACTCAGTGCCAAAAGCACTCGTTTACCCAAAGAAAATCTAAAGTACGAGCAATTTTTGACTAATAATTTTAACTAAGAAGGATGAAGGATTATGTTTAGAGAAATTCCTAACTTGAATTGACTTGAAAATCTGCCCCACCCCTCATTGTGACCATGCAAGTATCTATGCGGTGAACATTGCTTATTCCGTTTAAGTTCCTACAGCACGTGTATAGGTATTTACACATTATCTGCTGATTAGAATGTATACATATAATAAGCATATGCATGTATTTAAGGATGCAATTAAATAATTTAAAGGTGTTAAAAGTATTTATTTATTTATTTTGTCAAGGTAGGGTCTCACTCTAGCCCAGGCTGACCTAGAATTCACTATGTAGTCTCAGGGTGACCTCAAACTCACAGCCATCCTCCTACTTCTGCCACCCAAGTGCTGGGATAAAAGGTGGAGCACACCTTTAATCCCAGCACTTGGCCTGTATTTTCCTGATTACAATTCTTTCATGACTCTTACATGAAAGAGAAAAGTGGAACTTAGATAAGAATATTGACATTTCAAAGCTGAGGGATTTGGTGAATGAATAGGTTTATGTTAAGCGAATGAGTATGAGGTGTCTGCTGTATGTCTGCTTTGCCATCGGTACCTTAAGTGCTCTTTCCAAGCCAAATGCAGGAGACAGGCTGTCACTGAGGAACCAAGAGGAGGCTGGTTTCAAGGGAGGCTTAGCAGGGCCCAGGGGGATGCTGGAGGCCACAGAGGAGCGACTGTCTCCACTTCCATTTGTACCCATGAGGAATATTAACCCTGTTTAGGGTCACTATGTTGTCTGTGCTCTTACTGTCACACTGAGCAGAAAGGAAGAGGATGACAAGTCATTCACTTGAGAGCCAGCCCCGTGACAGTCTGTAGGAACACAGCTATCTGCTAGTCTCCTGGCAATCAGAGACAGAGGCAGACATCACTGGTTCCTCTGAGCACAAACTTAGGCTCAAGGCTTCAGTGTGTGAGGGCTGGGAGAGAGTCATGCTGGCCAGACAGAAAGTATCCAGAGTCCATTTCAGTGCTGGGGTCCGAACATGCCACCAAGGAGTTTCCATCCAGGCCTGTTGGACAAGGCCAACCCTGGGAAGCTGTCTCAGAGGGATGTGGAGGGTGTGGAATGGCTTCCCCAGGTCCTCCCTACCCCACAACCATTTCCCTGATGTCAAGCTCAGGTTCTCTCAAGCCTAAACCTTTATTCCTGAAGGGATACCAGAGGAAATGGAAATAGTTGTCTTCCTCTAACACCAACCATGACATACCCACCAAGTCCCAAAATGCATCTCTCTTGATGCAGTTTCCCCAAACTGCAGTTGTATATGTTTCTATCTTGTACCTGCAATTAGAGAACCCTGTGCCGCAAGCAATAGGAGGAGAGAGCCCATTCATTAGGCCTCAGCCTCCTCATGAGTCAGATCTTAGTCTTCTCCCCACTCTTGCCTCCACATCCCTCTAGCAGCCACTGGCCCCGAGTCCAGGACACTTGGCTGGCAGCAAGAGAGGTGCGTTCATTTATTTCTTCTAGCAGATGCCTGCAAATCTCAGTATGTCCAGGCATCGTGTGAGGCTGGTGATGGTGAGTCCAACCCCATTTATGCATGCTCAGTGCTTAAGGTGAAAGCAAGCATCAGGGTGAGTGTGAGAGGTCATCCATCTGAGGAAGAGCATCTGCACTGAGATGGGCGAGAGGAGCAGGGAGAGGAAGCTGGGTCACAAGAGAAGCGCCGGGCCCCTCTGGCATGGCTGACTCAGCACCAGTTTGGGGTTTGGAGGCATACAGAGAAATAGCAGGTTGAGCCCCTAACTTCAAGAGGCTCATTGGTAGGCATGTTGCACGGACTGTGCAGAGAAGGTATATGATGTGTGCCCATGGCCCACAGTTGCTACGATTTGGAGCAGGGAAGATGCCCACCTTATATATCTAGCTCCTCATTCAGCTCAAGACAACCTATAAGACATTTGTTACCACCTGCACTTTACAGACAGAAAGACCAAGGCCCACAAAGATTAATATCAGTGTCCTCAACGAAGGGAGGGGCAGTAGCAAGGTGAGAGGTCAGCCTCTGGTCTTTCTCCTCTGTGCAGCCTTTCTTCAATGTGGCCTAAGGCTGTGGGACAGCCTTTGTGGAGGAGGGAAGGTCCGCAGTCAGAATACTGCTTTGTGTGTCCAGTGTCGTCCCAGGCTGCACAGTGTGGGTATGAAGGGAGGCACGTGGATTAACCAAGGACTAGGTAGAACGCTGCGTCTCTAAGAGTCCGCCAATGGGAACTGGGGAGTTGAGTCTTGGACGGTGGCAGTGTTTCCAGGAATGAAATCGGCGAGTGAAGGATACAATCTTGGTCCTTCCCTAATTTGGAGATGCTATGCAGCCTATATGCCAACGTTGGAGGCATAGGCTGCTTTGGAAAACTTCCCAGGCCTTCAGTGTTAGCAGTCAGGAATTGTGTCCCACGGGGATGTTGGCTGTTTGAATTGGAAATGAGTGAGTGACATGCACCTAAAAGTCTCCAAGAAAAATAGGGCCAGGAGCCAAGTTGTGCAAGGGGTGGTGAGCCAAGCCCGTAGGGGTCACCAAGAATGGCATCTCCAGGCCGTCCATGTGACTCGGTGGTAGAGCTCCCGCCTGTCATGTGCCAAGGTCCTGAGCTTGATCTGCCGCCTGATTCTCAGATGACCTGAAAGAGAAGGGAATAAAAAGATTAGCAAACGCTCTTGAATGCTGCCAGATCATTCTGACCTGAGAAGCCCAAAGCTGAGCTCAATGACTATCCAAGCTAGAGACATCCCTAGCTGTATTGACTGAGCACACAATCAATGAGACTTGAAATGCACACACCCTATAGAATCCAGCTTCACTGCAGCCCAGTTTCTATGACGAACAGGCACTAATCAATGTCTGCTAGCTGTAATAAGAAGCACGGACTGTTAGGTAAACAAGAACAGCGATGCTAGAGTTACTAGATCTCAAAGCTTCCTTGTTTTTAGTGTCTTCATGCGCATGAGGGTGGGCACGTGTACCACACATGTGTGGGGAGGTCAGGGGACAACTTCACCTGTTGGTCCTCACCTTCCACCTCTTGTGAGACAGGATCTCTTGTAATTCACTGCGTGTTCCCCAGGCTAGCTGGCCCTGAGCTTCCATGATATTCTGTCTCCTCCTGCCCTCTCGCCTTGGGCACTCTGGGATTAGACATTCACAGCACTGTGCCTGATTTTACAGCTCAAGTACTCAGGCTTATCCACTGAACCATCTCCCTGGCTCCCGAGGTTTTTTATACATATTCTGCCCTGATGCATGGCTCATTGAGAGTGTATCCGAAAAGAGGCATTTCTGCCTGAGAATACCAGAAACTTGGCATTCGTGGCTCATCCTTAGTCATGTTCCAAATGGAGTTTTTTTCCTCCCGTCCTATTCCTTGGCTCTCTTCACCTTCCTGCCAGCCTTCTACCCATTCTGCTCCAGCTCCCAGGCAGATGTCCCCTGACTGTCCTTTGGGATGATATGCGGTGCGTCCCAAGTTGTCACCTATGTGCCCCTGAGCTCCCTCTGGCCCGCACAGCCTTCCCCATCCTTTGGCTCTTGGATCCTTCTTTGTCAGGGACCACACCCTCTCCCCAGGTCCTTGCTTCTCACAGCCAGCATGTGTCATGCCACCTTGGGGCCAGCTTTGTTGTTCCCCTCTAAAGTCCCTCTTCACGAGGCCTCCCTTTTCCTCTGGCTCTGAACCCCCCAGTCCTGCCCTGGGCCAGCCCTCTTAGCAGACATATTCTGCGCTTCCTCTCAAGGGCAACCACAAGTCCTGCTTCTGGAAACCACTTGAGTTTGCTGTGTCCCTTTCGCGGTCTCTCAGAACTGAGCGTGTGGGTCCCAGGACAGAAGTGCTAAAGACAGGAAGTGTAGCTTGTCCCTGCTCCCTGCTGCCCATTGTTCTGTCCAATTTGGACCATCTAGCTGATTGCCTACGAGCTCCACAGCCCACACTGTGTCCTCTTCCATAACCTACGGCTTTCCCATGCTTCTAGCTTGATTTTAGCCTGGTGGCTTTCCCGAAATGTTTCCTGGTCACACTTGGCCCTCACTGTGTGCGTCATCCCGTTTCTCCAGTGTCCACCCTGTGATGGCACGATCGCTGAGACCCAGATGTGAGTTCGGACTCTGTTCCTTCCTCGTTGGGTGACTTGGCCAAACCGCCAGATCTCTTGGAGTCACAGTTTCCTCGGCTGTAAAGCTGGATCAAGACACTTGCCTGTTCGCAGGAACAAAATGACACATGAGGAAAGATGCTTTGTCAACTCAAAAGCAGCATCTCCCAAACTTCTCTAGGGAATTTTGTTCTTGAAAGAGGCATCAATAAATTTTTCAGGAAGAGAAAAAGTTTTCTGTCACGTGTGTGGAAGGTTAGCCTAAGCAAAAACGGACCAGGTTTCTTTCCTCTAGAATTTCTCAGAAATTACAGTTGGCAACTGTCCTAGACAAGATACGAAATACAGCTTTGTTTGTGGACTACTTATTAGCATCTTTTGGGTTACAAAGCATAGCGTATTTAAATAATATCCTTTCTATACATAAGTATAATCTTTTCATAAGATGTATTCCATCATGGGGTCACCTAGGTCGTATCAGTTAATCAGGACCTGAAGAAGTCCTGCTAGACAGCCTTCCCTCCCTTGTGCTCTGTTCCAAGGGGAAACAGGCTGACCTTGAAGGCCTCTGCAGTTCGGTTGGACTCCAGCCTTCTCTCCCATCATCCCACACTCCGCTCCACCCCAAGCAGCTGGGCAAATCCGCTGTCCTGTGTATAATCTACGTTCCTGCCCCTTTGTCTCATTTTCCAGCCATCTGCCAGATATTAGACTTCTCGGGGGAAGGTTTCTAGCCAATGCAAACTGGCTTCCTAACTCAGCCGTAGCCCCTAAAGTCAGAGAACACTGTTGCCACTTCTCCAACCTCCAGAATTTGTTTGCAGGTCCACTGAGTGTCCCCACTACTCTGCCTCCTTTGGTAATTTGAGCTTCCAACTTAGTACAGCTTCCTTCTTAGCTGGGGACTGAGTAGGAGGTTTGCTTTCTGTATGAATTTAGGAGATACTTAACCTTTTGCAGGGTAGCTGCTGGGAACTCAAGGTTGACCAAGACAAGGAGCTCATGGTTTAGAGTAGATTAAAAAAAAAGCATTAAATCACCATGGCAACCCAGGGTAGTGAGTGTACTCATGACTAATGGGGGCATAAAATAAGGCCATAGAGAAAGCAGATGGGGAGGGGGTCAAGGAAGGCTTCCTAGAAGACACTCTGCCCAGACTCGTCCTCCTCCTCAGAGAGATTTGTGGAGCAGACATGTCAGGGTTCTAAGGTCGACCTCTTAGTGAAGAAAGAAT
>PVHP010012088.1:20733-42941 GCA_004024765.1 Zapus hudsonius
CTGAGTGTCCCCACTACTCTGCCTCCTTTGGTAATTTGAGCTTCCAACTTAGTACAGCTTCCTTCTTAGCTGGGGACTGAGTAGGAGGTTTGCTTTCTGTATGAATTTAGGAGATACTTAACCTTTTGCAGGGTAGCTGCTGGGAACTCAAGGTTGACCAAGACAAGGAGCTCATGGTTTAGAGTAGATTAAAAAAAAAAGCATTAAATTACCATGGCAACCCAGGGTAGTGAGTGTACTCATGACTAATGGGGGCATAAAATAAGGCCATAGAGAAAGCAGATGGGGAGGGGGTCAAGGAAGGCTTCCTAGAAGACACTCTGCCCAGACTCGTCCTCCTCCTCAGAGAGATTTTGTGGAGCAGACATGACAGGGTTCTAAGGTTGACCTCTTAGTGAAGAAAGAATCCTAGAGACTGTGTAGTAGGTGGATTCAAGTCTGTCCCCTGTGCACAGGGAGGAAGACCTTAATAGAGCCTGACAGTTATGGCTCCTACATGGGAATGTGAGATGGGAACTCTCTCTCTCTCTCTCTCTCTCTCTCTCTCTCTCTCTCTCTCTCTCTCTCTCTCTCACACACACACACACACACACACACACACACACAGAGCTTGTGGGAATCCCACTTCCCTGCTTTTCCATCATACCCACGCACCCCCTCTTCCTTCTCACCTGACTCATTCTTGCTTTCTTTTTCTGTCACCTCCAGATCCTGGGGCCATCCATCGTTACCTCATTGAAACAGCCCTTTGTCTGGTATCTAGAGGCCTGCTTTGGTTAGCAGCTGGTCACCTCAGTGCCCACTCCCCATGGGGGGGGGGTTCTCAGGAAGGAGGCCAGCTTCAGTTCAGGGCTTTTCTTTTCTTTCCACAGAAAACCAAAAGAGATGTCAATAACTTTGACCAAGACTTTACCCGAGAAGAGCCGGTACTCACGCTTGTGGATGAAGCAATTGTGAAGCAGATCAACCAAGAGGAATTTAAAGGCTTCTCCTACTTTGGGGAAGACCTCATGCCCTGAGAAGCCCTGTGGGTGGAGTTTGCCGATACTGCCAGGAGGGTGCCCAGAAGAACCTGTGTCCCAGAGGCTCGGAAGGTCTCGAACTATTCTTGCTCCCTGGAACCCCAGTCCCATGTCCTCCCTCTATTTATTGCATTTCCTCACCCTATCTCCCCCCTCCCCCACCCTCCTGGTGACCAGAAGGCACCCTTGGGTCTAGATAGGAACACAGGCTTGAGTTGGGTCAGCAGGTAGCTGTGCTCACTGCCCTATTCGGACTGTCCATCTGTCTGCAATCCTGGGTCCACTCCTCAGGCTCCTGGTCATGAAGAAACTTCAGTTCTTTTCCCACAAATCGACAGGAAGACTCTGGCTCTGCCTTTGGATGTAGAATCCTGACACCATCCCTCCTGTCCCCCCACCTCCACCTTCCATCCCTGCCCTTCTGCCTCGGGGAAGAGACTGAGTGAGGGTGCATCCTCGGTGGAGATGCCCAGCTGGCTGGCTCTGTCGGTTTGCTCTGGAATGGTTCATTCTTACTGGCTTTGGTTTTAGCTTTTTTGAGCCAAAGTCATCTGCATCGTATCTCCTGGAAGAAATCGCTCTTGATGGGAAAAATACTTTTGATTTCAAATTCTATTCATATTTCACAAAATCAAATTCATTTTCTAATTGGCAAAAAGAGAGACGTCTCCATGTGAATACAGGTGGATACTAAAGGGCTAATATACAGTGAGAACCGGTTGTCCAAGGTCTCTGCTGCCAACGCTTCAGCAACGTGAGCGCTGAGCAGGGAGGAAAAGGAACCTACCTGAGCACAAAGGCCAGCGGAGGGCCAAGACCCCAGGCGCTAGGAAAACTCCGTTCTCTTTCCACATTGTCCTTAGATCCTAGTAGAAATGCTATTTGTTTTCTGCAGCAACGCGTTATTTCTTCTCACACTTCTACAAAGTGGTAGGACCACTGTGCTGTGCTTTTGAACGTTAGATGTACAGAGTGAACTCTGACATCTTTGCTCTTGGAACAAGAGGAATAGAACTGAAGCAGGGTTAGGCAGAGCCTGTCAGGAGACTGAAGAGCAACTGGTTGGAAAACTGACAACATGGCAGAATGTGCCTGGAGCTTTGTTTCGGTTTGACATGTGAAGAAGGCAACTCATGTCGACACTATTTAATGGACTTGGACTTGACGTTACCTCCTGTAGATATGCTAACAGTGTTACATTATTTGATTTCCAAGGGTTCTCTGTGACTCTGTGTATATGTTCCCTGAAGGTTATTTGATTACCTATTTTACTGAACTGATTTATCAGGGAATGGAATCCATTCCAACTGTTGCACGTGGATTTCCCAACTGCCCCTAAATATCTATACTTGTAAGTGGCAGAGTGGCACTAATGAAGCTTTTTGCCTTTTTGTACATTTGAGATTTTTTGTATATAGTGTTTGCTGCAAGGCCTGTGGAATTCCTTCATTGAATATAGAGGTATCAACTGCTGCATGTTCAGGCATATTATAAAACTTTAGTCTATGAAAGAATAATTATAATAATGTCCAGGTGCAATACTCTGTAAGTGTATTGGTTCAAGTTACCAAGAGATGGGAATGTTCCTTTGGGGGAGGGTGGGCTTCCTTTATATTGTTTATTTCATTTTGATTTAAAAGATGTAATCGTATATTAAGCTATATTAAATCTCATGGTTCTCTTGTGCTCTGTTGTACCCCGATAGAGATGGGGGACAGAAAGGAATGTTCTCAATAGTGGTTTCCAAGCTTGGACAATGACTATTTTGAGCCCGTGTTAAGTGTGTCTCTATTTGCATCTGGCTGGTCACACACAGCCTTTATTCCTAATGATGACCTTCGGTTCTCTTTTGCTTTTATTTAAAAAGAAACTCAGGTGTAACTATGATCTATTCTTATGATGATTGCGAATATTAAATACTCTGCTATATCGATCCACATGTTTGGCGTACCAGTGACGTGATGAGGACGTGAGCTTAGCTTATCTCTGGTAACTTGACATACTGGGGCCGACTATCTTCAGGAGTGGAGTGCAAGCACACAGCATCTTCATGGTGGCATCATCTCATTGTTTAGGAAGACGTGACAATATGCCCACCATACTCAGGCATAACTACTGTGCCCTGGGCCCCTCCTTCTTTCCCTCCACTTCCTCCTCTTCCTTTTGCTTCCTTTACCATTGTGAACATGGAGCATTCGAGAGAGACGGACCTCTAATGCCAAGTGGCCTTGTCCAAGGGCTTGGTGGTATTCACATGGCAGTGAGGCTGGGCCCTTCTTCCAGGATTACTGGCACGGTTGCTAGGGATCCAAACAGTATACTCCACGGCAGCTCTAGGAAGCCCCCTGGCTCCCTCTTAGCACCCAGAGCCCAGCGAGCTGAGATTTCTCCAGCCATGACATCCTCAAAAGCAGGTTGCGATCCAGTGGACACTCTTCCTACAAAGCTTGTGTGTTCCTTCAGGATGCACTGCTTCGTTTCCAACAAGAACGTAGGCGCTCGGGATGCGGCTCAGTGGTAGAGTGCTTGCCTAGCTTATGTGCAGCCCTGGATTCAACCATCAGTATCACACACATACACACACAAAGGTTTGGGAGCAGACACACTGAACATTTCTGCCATTTTTTATAATTGTCCCAGCTCTCTTTCTCTTATAAAGAAAAAAAATGGAATGCAAAATAATGCCAAATATATGAAGGATAGCTATTCTTTTCTCTCATTGTGGACTTTGTGAAATAAAAAAATATTCTTTCCTCCAAAGGTGAAAAAAACAATGCATTCTTGCTTTAAAAAATAAAAGAAGGCTAAAAAAAATTACCTCTTTTTAAATTATGTGCAAAATAATTCTGGCTAAATATAAAACATATTCAATTTTAAGGGTTTTATTTTGTATTGTGATGCTTTATTTGTACACTTTTTTCCTCTCTGGATGTAATTTTAATCTCTTGCCATTCATTAGTGTTATTCATCGTAAACATTCTTGTGCCAAATGTACTGTATTCAGAAGGATGTGAATGTGTATTGTTCCAAAGCCTAATAAATACGATGACGTTAAATCTCGGTCCCAACAAGGATTCCTGTCTCCTTTACGAGCAGTGCAGGGCACCAATGACAGGCTTCGTCTTCTGTAACACCGGGGATTGCAAAACGCACAAGCCTACTATAATCCCAGCGCTCAGGTAGGGCCATAAATTCAAGGTCAGTGTGGTCTACATGGCAAGATTCTGTCTCATAAACAAAAAGACAGGGCTGGGAAAATAGTCCAGTCATCTTGTGCAAGCATGAGGACCTCAATTAAATCCCTAGGACCCAAGTTTTAAAACATCAGAGTCAAGCATGGCAGTTTATGTTTGTAATCCCAGGTAGGATTGCCATGAGTTGAAGGCTCCCTTGGACTACAGAATGAGTGTGAGTTCAGCCTGAGCAAGAGTGAGACCCTGTTTAAAAAAAAATCTGGTGGTGTAGCTTGAGTTTAAAATCCAATGCTTGGAAGGTGGATACAGGGTCCTGAGGTCCCCTAGCCATTAAGCCTAGCCTACTTGATAAGCTCCAGACCACTGAGAGACCTTGTCAAAAAAATCAAAAGGGTAGATAGCACCTGAGGGGTGACACTCAGGGGCAACACCTGAGATTGTTCTCTGACCTCCACACACATGCATGCGTACGTGAGCACACACACATACGCACGCACCTACACATGCATCGTGACCACACACACACACGTGCACCAAACATGCATCGTGAGCACACACATATGTGTACCTACACATGCATACATGAGCACACACATGCATGTGCACACGAAAACCAACACCCACAAAACCCAAATTCTCCAACCTAGGCAGGTTCCTGCTTTGCCCTCTCCTTTGCAGGCGCATGAAGGCTACGCATGAATATTTGTTCACGCTCCTGGAACTCCCGTTTGCCTGTGCAGGCAGGTGTGGCCCCTGCCTACGTAGGCATGGAGAAAAGTGTCTTGCCCATCTTGGAGGTCTTGGAGACAAGCAATGAGGCTGAGGACACCACAGCTTTGCTTTTCTTTCCGACAGTGCAGATCCTGAAAGCCGAGTCAGGCCTGCTCAGAACTCTCAACCCTGGACCAGAACATTCCTTCCGTGCCAGGAGCCCCTCGGGCTGGCTTGGAGGACAGTGGCTAATGGGCTCTTGCTGTCTGTCTTCACACCCACCTCCCCAGGCCAGCCCAGACTGTGGCCATATTGTTGACAACTTTCTCAGTCCACCCAGTGACAGTGCTACCTCTTGGTTTTGTTCGGAAGTACTGGGAAGGGAACCCAGAGCCCATACCCAAGGCAAGTCCTACCTCTGGGCCACATCTCAGGAATGGAGAATGTTTGAAACCCAAAACTACACTCTGAGCACACCAGAAACCTAAACCAAAACTTCTGTCCACTACAAGTTATAGATTGCAGGCTTACTGTTTGTCATCCTAAGGGAAGAGAGAGCCTAACTTGTCACCCTTCTGAGCCATAAGATGGCTTTTGTTGTGTTTTGTTATGTAGAGCTGGGGACACAGCCTAAGGCCCCTACCTAACACTACCACTGAGTTACACGCCCAGCCTGAACTCTCTTCTTTAAAACCTTCCAAGGAGTTTGTGTGTCATCCTAAAATTCAGTTAGAAAAGAGGAGTAAGTTCTGGAGATTTACTGTACAGTGTAGGGATTTGGTTCATAATGTATACTTGTAAGCAAGTGCCTTTAACCACTGAGCCATTTACCCAGAAAAATACTGTATGCTTGTAGACGGGGAAGATTTAAGATCACTTGAGCGTTGTCACCACAGAAGTGCTGATGGATGCGCCCTTTAGTGTCATTTACTTGTTTCACAATGTCACACTATGCACAATAGTTATCATTTTTATTTGTTAAATATGCCTGGAAAAAAACCACAAAGAAGCTGTTCAGCAGTTGAAGTGTAGCTCAGTGGCAAAGCACTTCCCTAGCATGGGCAAAGCCCTGAATTTGAACCTAATACTGACCAAAAATGGGAAAACACAAAACAAACAGCACTGCTGAAGGAAGGTCAGAAGACATGGCCGAGCGTCCACTGAATGAAATACGAGCGGTTCCAGCTCAGGAGATCACGTGTCCCTGTGGCTGGCTGCTTCCAGAACAGAAACAGCTGGTCTGACAGAGTTCTTGCAGGGAGGGTCTGAGGAAGACGTCCTTTACCTACTTGCTTGGACCCAAGTCCAGGCCACACGTGTTTCCAGCAGACAGAGGCCTCTTGCAATGAGCGCGCATGGCCACTAGGGGCGCAGGTACCAGGATGCTCCAAGTGACAGGTGGGGCCTGGGAAGAAAGCATGAAAGCCACATCCACAAGTCTGGTGAAATGGAATTGCCGATGTCGTATATTTCTTTCCATCTGTGAAGGAATCAGAGAAATAAGCCAAAGGAGCGAACCGACAGCATTGATGTGAATGCTACTCAGATTTACTTCCCAAAGCCCTCATTAGCAAAAGGGCTAAACTTCCAAAGAGTGGCTCATCAGCTAGCATAAAAGACGTCATAAAGATAACACTGATGCTGTTTGAGATAAGTAGGTTGGCAAGGATCCTTTAAGACAAGTCTTTACGTTAAAAGGAAAGATAGAATTATTGGTCCTCCTTATTCCAGGCTCTTAGGAATCAGAAGCTGAGACGGAAGGGTCACAGTGAAGGCTGCCTAGACTATAGAGTGAGTTCAAGGCTAAATTGGAGCTCTTTGTGGCTGCTTGTCTCAACGTATAAATGGAAAAGAATCCAAGAATGGTACTGTGTGTGCCTAGCATGAACAATCCCAATACAAAACACAACAAAAATGCAATGGCGCCAGGCGTGGTGGCACACACCTGTAGTCCCAGCACCCAGGAGGCAAAGGTAGGAGGAGTGTGTGAGTTTCAGGCCAGCCTAAGTCCCTAACTTGAAAAACAAAACAAAACAAAAAAGTTGCTAGGAGCCTAGAGCACCTTCAACTTCCAGGCAATCCAAGGTCTGCAATCCTCCTTGACCAAAGCAAAGAGGCCAACACAATGTCTAACGGTGGGCCACTGGAAACTTCCAAGCAGAAAACGATCCCCCGGGACTCTAAAAGCAGGCAACGTCTACTAAAAGCAAAAACATGCTCAACAGAAACATTCATCGTCTCCAGACCAGAAGGCTGCATGGAGGAAAATTCACACGCTGAGACGCTACTAGACAGTCAGTCACCGAAGGAAGACTTTCCACCACGTCCACACACACGCAGATGAAAGTCAGCCAGAGGGGGCATGCTCTCGGTGTCAAGTTCAAGGACACACAACCTGCTAGCAACAGACTAATGGAGACTCCCATGGCAGCTAGGAAACAGCACAGAAGGGCCTTGGGGTGCGCCTTGTGTTTTTAACAGGAAGCCAGCCGACAGACAGGTGGGATCGCTTCGAAGTCATCCGTTCTTTCTCCTTACAATGTTTGCATCTCTCTGCACACGTTACACTTCAACAGAAGAAAAAAGCACCTCCAGATCGGCCATTGAAAGGGAGACGGGCGGCGCTATGAAGAGGCAGTGGACAGAAAGGCCCGCAGGAGACATTAATCTTAATTCCTGTCTGCTGGGTGGAGCCTGGCATCTGCAGCAGCCACCACAGCCCCTTCCGGACACTGGACCCAGATCCAGAATAAAACACCTGACCGCTCACAAGGCTTTGGATACCTCTGGGCACCTAAGGGTCTCACCACCAGTAGGTTCGGTCCTTCCCCTCCTGGCTCGGAGCTGTTGAAGGGTGGGAATGGGCGCTTTCCTCTCCCCTGGGCCGGGGACTTTGACGGGTGGAGTTTTACACCACGTGGGTGCTCCTATTTCTCTTCCTTGGTCCATGGACTCTCATTTCCCTCTCCTGACATCTGACTATAATAATTTAATAATTATCCTTCTTAATTCTTTAGGTAAAACAGACAAGAACTCAGGTTTGGAGTGTGCATTAAAACACCCCAAATAACATCTCATACCAGCACGACCTTTTGCTGTGCTGTGAATAGATGTCGTTAGTCCTCTCTAAAAGACCTTGGAACTTGATTGTCACTGTAGCAGTGCTGGGAATTTGGGCCTCTCAGAGGGGACCAAGTGGTCAAGGGTGCTGAGTTCTCCCAGCTCCAGGGAGTTTTCTGGCCAGAGCCTGTCCCTCTTCCGTGACCAGCTTACTAGCCCTCTGGCTTTCTGGTCATTTCAGTGCCCTTCTTGGAATTGCTGCTGAGACCTTGGATCCCTCGGCCCCAGACGTAAGCAAAAAGTACTTTCCCTTTATAAACAGCCTTTGTGAGTGAGTCTCGGGGGTCCTGCAGTGGCAGTAGAAATGGACCCAAGTACGTTTGTCTTTCCCTTCTGGAGCTGGTACCCTAGACTAGCCTCGTGAGCTGCCCAGGCTTCCTTGCTGTCTGGGAAGCTGAGCTCCCCTTTGCCCCCAATCAAGGTTTACTAAAAACAGACAAAGAGGAACCCCCAGGGTGTGCATCACAAAAAGGATTTAAGGAGTCAACAACAAACAAGCAAGATTTGGTTTCAGCACTTTAACCTTGGTACCTTTCTTATTTTTATTTATTATCAAGGAGAGAGAGATAGATAGGGGGGGATGGGTGTGTCAGGGCCTCTAACCATGGCAAACAACTCCAGATGCATGTGCCACTTTGTGTATCTGGCCTTATGTGGACACTGGGGAATTGAACCCAGGTCATTAGGCTGTACAGGCAAGTGCCTTAACCACTGAGCCATCTCTCCTGCCCCAACCTTGTTACCTCTCGAAGCCTGTTTCTCTGCTTGCCAAATGATGCCAGCGAGACCTGCACCTCAAGATGAGTAGCTGGCTGAGAGCTTCCATTCGCTGCGCTGCCCTCCAGGTTCATCGTTTCTTCCAGGCTTCTTGTTTGAAGCACCTCCAGTTGTCAGTCCTGCTCTTCCTTCCTAAGCTGTCGGAGTCCTTTCAGAGAGGCCTTTTAAGCCTTTATTCTGATGCAGGTTCAAAGTTCCAGGTCTTAAGGTCCTTGGTCTATTTTGAATTGATATTCACACACCTTCTGGTGTGTTCATGCAGTGTTACACACACGTGTGCAGATGTCCACACCTCGTGTATACACATACAGAAACCAGAGAAAGACCTCGGGTGTCCTCCCTGGAGCTCTTCTACCTTATTTACCTGAGACAGGGTCTCTCACTGAACCTGGAGCTGCTCGTTTTTCAGCTACACTAGCTGACCAGGGGCCCCAGTGATCCTCCAGTCTCCGCCTCCCTCAGGGCTAGCTGGGGTTCCAGGCATAGGCCCAGCTTTCTATGTGGGTGCTTGGGATGAACTTAGGTCTGTGTACCTGTGCAACAAGTATTGCTGTCCGATGAGCCATCTACCCAGCCCAAGCCAGCATGGCTTTAACACCTTTGTCCAGAATCATGTTGGGCTGAAGAGGTGGCTCAGTACGTAAGCAGCCTTCTGGTGCAAGCATGAGGGCCTGAGGGAGCCTGGGACTGCGGGAGTTGGAATAGTCAGATGCCATGTAAACCTCTGGCATGGCCACCTGCTCCTGTAACCGCAGTCCCACAGGCAAGCAGAGACCCGAGAACCAGCCGAGGAGCCCTATTGGAGATCCTCGAGCTCTCTGGAACCAGTGAAGGGACTCTGGCTTAAAACAAAGACTGGGAGAGAGGGTGGTGGAGTGTTACCCCAGAATTCCACTCTTGCCAGTGTAGGCAAGTGCCCCCAAGACACAGGTGAGTGTATGGGCGCTCTCTCTCTCTCTCTCTCTCTCTCTCTCTCTCTCTCTCTCTCTCTCTCACACACACACACACACACACACACACAGAGAGCAAAAGGAAAAATACTCAGGTTACTGAGCTGAATGGATTTTATCTCGAGGTTCTCAATTCCACTGTGTTTGGTATCAAGCACTGTGCTGGTTTTGTTATTGTGGCTTTGTAGTATAATTTGAAATCAAGTATTACAATAACTCCAGCATTGCTCTTTTTTTGCTTCCCTATGAATTTTAGGATTGTCGTTTGTTTGTTTTTCTATTTCTGTGAAGAAAGCTTGTTTTTCTGAGGGAACTTCCAGGAAGATGTTAATCCAGGGTCATAGGTCCTAGGCTGTGTTGCTGCCTATATCTACATAGGCATTCACAAAAGCAAGCATCGCTCCCTCCGATTTGATTGTGCAATAGAGGAAGAGGAGAAGGAGAGAGGCTGACTAATGAAGGAGAAAGAGGAGGAGGGCAGAGGCCGCAACAAGGGTTAGGCTGTCACCGCTCAGATGACCCAAAGCCTGCAGCCACCGAGCAGCTCTGAGGAGACTGCACTTCACAAGAAAGGATGAGGGCCCAGTGGACACCATCTTACGGAGAAGCAAGGACAGTGACGTAAAAGACCGTGCTGCCGGGTGGCTCCCAGCCTCCTCAGAGCCAAGGCCATGCTTTAAGGAATGGGAGTGGTGGGCTTTGTCTAAGGCTTCCTTGAAACCCAGGGCCTGCTCACATCCTCCCCGTGCCTTGCTGTCCAGCCCTCCCCCAGCCCCTGCATTTCATCTGCACTCTGTGGAGCTTGGGACAAAGGTGGCAAAGGCAAGATGGGTGGGACCAAGCAGGAAACGCCACCCTCTGACTCCACTGCCTCACCTCCCACCCCAGGAAGAGAGGAGCTGAGTGGGGTGAGAGCAGCCTGCAGAGCTGGAGAAGCAGCGGAGGAGGAGCCCCGGAGAGTCCATTGTGCCAACTAGCAGGGAGGGTTCTTTCGGCAGACTTGGAGCCCATTGGATGGCTCCTGTGTGCCAGGCTGGAGGGACGAGGTACTAGGTACTAGCCCGCCTGGGAAGGGATCAGCCAGGGCAGGGCTCCGTAGCAACACCACCAGCAACGAGGTGGAGGATAGAGGATGTAATGACTGACATCCAAGTCTGGGTAGAGCTCAGCACCTGGCTCTTCCCAACATAAGCTTACTGGCATTGCTTTAGCTCTTCAGAGAAATGGCACCTCTGTGTGGAAAAGATAGTTGTTTGGCACAGTTAGACTTGTGCTATGTTCTCTAGAGGCTTTGGAATTGAACTCAAAGGCAGAGCCTGGAAATAGGGCAGAGGCGTCTGGGGTTCTTTCCTCCTTTCTCACCCTTCTTCCCAGGCCATCTCCTAGCAGGGTCCTGAGACCTGGTCCTCAAGTCCAACAAAGCCTGCATCCTCTACCCAGACACCCGCCCACTATCAAAAAAAGAAACCATCCCCAAGGACTGTTCCAAGCAGGAAGCCTTTTTCAGTTCACTGGAAAACAGGAAATGCCTCCAAAGGTCTGAAGCATTTTTAGTGGCTTTGCCCTTCGAGCAGGGTCTGTACTCTTGGCCAGCTGCTGCAGACAATCCTAGAAGCAGAGCTCCCCTCCCCCCATCCTGACAGTGTGAGCAGGGCCACCCCCCCCATCCTGACAGTGTGGGCCTTGGCGCCACTTCACGAGCTCTCTTCTCCTCTGTCATATCTGACTCCATCACCCCACCCAGCATGATGGACAGTTTGGACCATGGTAAGATTGCTCTGGCTACCAGGGGTGTTCCCTATAAATTCGTGTCCTGAATGCTAGGTCCCCAGCTAATGGCAGTTTGGGAATTGGAGCCTTGCTGGAGGAGGTGTGTTGCTGGAGGCGGGATTATAGGTGTTACATCCAGCTTTCCCATGTCAATTTTTGGTTATACTCATCTGCTGATGTTGTCCACCTGATATTGGCCAGGAGGTGATGTCCAGCTTCTCTGCTCATGCCACATTTCCCCTGCCATCATGGAGCTTCCCCTCCACTCTGTAAGCCAAAGTAAACCCTTTCCACTCACAAGGTCGGGTGCTTTGTGCCAGCAATAAGAAGGTAACCATAATAGAAAAATTGGTACCAGAGAAGTGGGATTGTTGCTGTTAAAAACCTGGCTGTAGCTTTTGGCCTTTTAGAGCTTATTTGTGGGAGGGCTGTGGAAGGATTTGAAAGCTTGGTCTAAGAGACACCTTGCAGTGCGGCTTTTGGTCAGGTGCTTTGTGGCAGCCACACATAGATAACTGTAATAATGGTGTGGTAGTTTGAATGCATGTCTCCCATAAACGCGGTGCTTTATTAAAGCTGGTCTCCAGTGGCTGGCTGGAGGAGATGTCACTGGGGGTGGATCCTGGAGCCCAGCCCTAAGGTGTCACTGGGGATGGATCTAAATTCCAGCCAAAAGGTGTAAGAGTAGTGTGAGCTCTGGGGGCTGGGGGGACTCCTGATTGCTGCAGTTCCCTGATGCTGCTTAGGTGTTTGCTGGCTATTTGGTTGTTTCTTTCTGCTCAAATGTATGGAAGAAGCTTCTTCTGCCACTGATGGAACTTCCCCTAGATCTGTAAGCTTGAACTAAATAAACCCTTTCCTTCCATAAACTATGTCTGGTTTGGACATTCATCCCAGCAGTGTGAAGGTGTCTATAATGCCCGGAAAACCTTGGAGGAGTCTCATTTCCTGTGGCAAGGTCTCCATACGTTCCTCTACAGTGAACCGATATGCCAAGATAACTGACTTCAGTGGCACATGCCAAGAAGAGTGTGGCGATTTGGCTGTAAAATGTCCCACACTACATCCTGTGCTTGTGATTGGGCCTCCTGCTTGATCCTCAGCTGCTAGAGCCTTTGGGAGGTGGAGCCTTGCTGGAGGATGTGTGTTGCAGGGCATTCTGCTCATTTGCTCTCCTTCCTCCTTTCTGATGAAAGGAGGTGGCACCCAGCTGCCTGTCCTGCCCTGCTATTCCCGCCAACACAGAACTTCCCGCAAACTGTAAGCCAGAAATAAATGCTTTCCCCCATATACTACTTGTGTTTGGTGTTTTTTCCCAGCAATGAGAAGGTTGCTGCTCCACGGGGAACGCCAGAAGGGGCCTAGAATGTGGTAGGGTTGGCTGCTCTTAGGTATACACAGAGAGGCATTGTCCCCTCTGTATAGTGAATGCGGTTAGAGAAATCCCTCTATTTGAAAGTCATTTTTCTTGTTCAATCACAGGCTGTGGGGCATTGATTCTCCTTCCTGGCCCAGCCTTTGCCTCTGTAAAAAAGCATGGGCCAGCAGTTCAGCATCTTTGGAAGGCATACAGATGGCCTGTGCATTCAATTCGGGTAGACTGGAAAACAGTCATGTGTGGGCCCCAGAGAGGAAAACATGACTAAGACCACCCAAGGCCCAGTGTGGGGCTGCAAGTCTATAGGCCGGCTCTCCAAGCAGCACCAGAAAAGAGACGGACTAGCTGACACGGTGGGGATCGTGACCCAGACACTTACCCTCCTGCGTCACAGCCCTCCATGCGGAAGGATAACCAGTCAGGGCTGACCTTCATTCGGCTTTCCTGTACCTGCTGAGGACAGGCCCTGGAAGAAGAGACAGGTGCCAACTGGGTAAAAGCCAGTAGGTCTGAGGACGTCCTTTACAGCGTGCTGTGACTGCAGGCTCTTTAAACAAGATCCCAGCACTCAGGAGGCTGAGGGATCACCACGAAGTCAAAGCCAACTGGGTGGGAGGGATGGATACCCTGACTTGAAAAAGAAGAAGAAAAGAGTCATGGGTCTTGTAGTGTCTCTGGTTGTGGCTTAGCTGGAGGCCTCAGTCTGCTGTAGGCTCTGGTCAGTCAGCTGAAGCTGTCCCAGAGGAAAGGCTCTTTCCAGATGAAGCCTCTTCAGGTCCCTCTAGGAAGGAGCTTTCTCTAGTATTCCATGCAGCGGAAACCCCTCAGAGGGGGCATGTTCAAGGTGGAAGTCTTTGTGATTCAATCTTCACGGTGACATTTCATCAAGCAACTCACTCTCTGCAGCCATGCCCCAGGGGAAGGAATTGCTCTTTGGAGTTCTAATCATTTTCACAGCATTAAAGGATCCTGAGATCAAAGGCTGGGTGAACAGACACAGCCAGGCTTTGTGAGCGTCTGCCATGATGTACCATGGCCAGGGCCAAAAGGCGCAGAAGGTGACAGTGGAGTCCATCCACCTCATCTCTAGATACTTGCAAAGTAGGTCTTGGATTCAGCTGGGCCTCCATGAGCAAGTGAATTTATAAACAGAGCTGTATTGTTGGTTTGTGGAGTACACAAACCCCAGGTTAGATGATACAGAAGAGACTCGTTCTAAAACAAAGTCAAGAAAACAACCCGGTTGGCTCATTGTGAAAGGAGGGGCAGGGGGAGGGGAGGAGGCCTCGGGGCAGATGTCTCTGGGGATCAAACAGAACTCTGCCCGAGGCTTTCCGGACACAGGGACTCCATCAGTTCTGCCCCTGTGCTTTCCCTTGCCTCTAGTTCTGGGGCTGCCCAAGGGAGAGCAGCTGCCCCAGCCCAACACCAGGTCATTCCCACCACGCTCTGCTCTTCCTCTGCCAAGCCATGCAGTCTGCTGGTGCTCTTCCTTCTCCATCCACCCTCCACTCCACTCATCAAATAGTTCTTCCAAGTCGCCCTCAAAGGCCTGGAAAAGCCTTCCTACTACCCATAAGTCCCCTCCCTCTCCGCCCCCTACAGCCCTTGTTGGTGTACCCTGTGGATTTCCTGAGGGCTCTAGGCCTGCACCTGCTGAGCAATGAACTCAATCTAGGTGTTCCTGGAAGGGGCCTATCATTTCACACTGCTCCCACCTGCAGGCTGGGGTTGAGCACGTCAGGCATGAGTAAGTTTCCGAGTTTGAGCTCTAGCTGTGTACGCACATGATCGGCTCACAGCCCTGAGGTCCCTGTCCCCACCAACCTGTCAAGCCAGCAGAGGGGCATTTAAGACACAAACCTTCACCCAGGCAATCCATGAAGAAGGTGGGGTTTTAAGTAAGGCAGCCTGGAGATGGTGTGGGGGGAGGGGGAGAGCTTTAGTCAGGTCTCACTTAAGACCAGACAGACCACCCTACTTCTCTGGCTTCCCTAAAAGGAAAACTGGTTTCCTCTGGCTGCTGGTGGCCCAAGAGGGACCCTACTCCATCCTGTACAAATACATATGCTAGGATTGCCATTTCCAAATGAGGTTAAGTAAAAAAAGGATTCATTGGCTCCACCCCTTATATGAGGTCAGAATCTGGGGTGCAATGTTTAAGTCTGTCTTTCTGTGGAGAAGGTGTCCTTATTTCTACCTGGATGACGGTAATGCTAGGTGTCCCACAAATATTTGAAGAATTGAATAAGACACAGGGAGCTGAAGTTCAAACACACAGATCTGCAAGACAAGGGTGTGTAACCTCTGGGCTGTGCTTTCGGGAGTGAGGAGATGCCTGTGGCAGCCATTTCCCAGAACTTCCCCAGGAGCTCCTGTATGACTAGGATCGCTTCTCCGTCAGTCAGTTATTTGGCAGCAGGTTCCAGAAGACAGGACGCTTCTCAAGGGCTCTGTGCAGCTCCTTGACGCACAGCCACAGGCTGCGGCCCTCTGACCCTCGGCAGCCTGATGGGAGAGGTGTTTGTGCTGTGAGCTGGTTGGTTCACACCCACCTCCAGGGGAGTCTCCTTCCTCCCTTCTGGTCCCTGTCTGAAAACTTCCCACCTAGAAACCTCCCTCAGGACTCAAGCAGGAACAGTCCTGACCAACCCAACTCCACCATCGCCAGAAAATTCCATTCATATTGTTAAAGTCATCCTTACCCGGTGTCCCTGAAGATCCAAGACAAGAAATTTTAAATTTTATTTATTTACCTATTTGTTTTAGAGAATATGGGCATGCCGGGGCCTCTTGCCACTGCAAACAAACTCCAGGTGTATGTGCCACTTTGTGCATCTGGCTTTACATGGTGTCATGGGAAGAACGTTTCCTCCAGATAGGGCACCAATGGCAGCGCAAAGAATGATTATCCCCAAACCAGTGTGGTGAACCAATGAGTCGATTGGGATTACTTACAGAGCAGCTCTGAGCTGTAGAAGGAGGGATGACAGCGGGTCTGTCATCTGCAAGTCTCAATGAAGCAAACACTTATTTGAGAGGATACAGAAGAAAGGGCTCAGAAGTGCCACGGTTGAATAAGAATGGAGGGGGGCCACTCAGGCAGGGGAGTGGCTGAAGCAGAAGAAAAGTTAGAAGCCTGGTGGCCGAGAACTGGGAGGCCAGGGCGCGCGATTAAAGTCTTACAGAAGGAAGTGAGGAGAGAGAACCCACTAGCTGACTGAGGATTGCAGGGAAGAGCTAAGAGTTGTCAATCAGAAAGTTTCAAGAGATTATAATACTACCTTTCGCTCTTACAACAGTGTTGCACTCCCTGCAAGATTTTAAGCTTGGTTAAAGCACAAGTTTCACAGTGATTGTCAAATCCTAGATCACGCATCCCCTCATATTTCTGACCACAAAACACAGTAGATAACTTTTCCTGACAACCCTGGTTGGTTCCTGAAATAGTCTAGAAGAGAATTAGTCAGTTCCTCTCCTATGGCCAAACCTCGGACAACTTCTCATCCCCAGCTCATGACCTGGATTCATGGGGAAAAGCAGGGCTGTCAAAGAATCTCATTTTCCCATCTCCAAGTCTGACCTAGGAAGGACAGCTAGGACAATGGAACGATGCCGTGATAGTGGACCCTCTTAATTTGCTCATTTTTTTCTTCTGTGGCATGTGAGATAGGGTCTCATGCATCCCAGGCTGGCTTCATGAAGCTTAGAATGGCCTTGAACTTCTGTCCCTCCTGCTCTGCCTCCCAAGTGCTGGGACTACAGGTTTGTGCCACCATGTTCAACTATTTCTATTTTCTTCTGATGACAAATTATGTATTTATTTTAAAACATTGGTATACATATAATTTTGCTATTTACTAAAGAAAGCTAATTTATGTACTAGTGACATGGATATGCTGGTTTTTTGTCATTTAATTTTATTTTCTGATGTATTTTGATGATATTCACTCCCTCCTGATTTTAATGGAAGATCTATAGCTTCAAAATTACATTCAACGATACTCTAGGTTTTAGAAACATGTCTCTATGAGCTACTCTCTAGTACCAGCTTGTTATCAGGTTTTATTTCTTTGTTTATTTAACATGAGTTTTGGGTGAAGAGCTACTGACTACCAACACTACATGGCATGTATAAACCCATGGCAACTGCATGGGAAATGCTAGGAATCAGCGGGCATTGTGGGGGAGTCACTACCTGGCATTATCAAAGCAAAACCTTACCAATGTATTTTGTACAGTAAACTAGGTTCTTCTCCCCCCACACACTTTTTTTTACTGGGGCGGGATAGGAGGAGAGAGACATCAAACCCAGAGCCTTGCACAAGTTAAGCACACGCTCTCTGAAATAATTTCTTTCTCCATTCTCTGAAACCAAGTTTCCATATGAAATCAATTGTGCCTGGTGTCTTCTGTGAGATGGAGTTTTGGGTTAGATTCACCTTCTTTCAGTCTTACTGTTTGTTCTAAATTTTACTCATTAATCACTCCTTACTGTCATATTGTTTCTAGGAATGAATTTATTCAAATGTTCAAATTGTTTGA
Source organism: Zapus hudsonius (assembly GCA_004024765.1). Taxonomy (NCBI): domain Eukaryota; kingdom Metazoa; phylum Chordata; class Mammalia; order Rodentia; family Dipodidae; genus Zapus; species Zapus hudsonius. Next base: position 38,201 of record PVHP010012088.1, read on the forward strand.
CATTGTCTGTTTTTAAATATTTTATGTAAATGAAACATTTGTAAGATTTCTAAACCCAAAGGTATAAAGACTAAAACAAAATTGGGTATAAGGGCACATGCGTATAGTAATCCCAGCACAAGGGAGACTGAGGCAAGAGGACAGAATTTGAGGCCAGCCTGGGCAACATAGCATAAGACGCCATCTCTCTTAACAACAACAGAAGACTTAACTGGTCCTGGTACCATCGACCTTTAATCTCAACTACTCAGGAGGCCAGCCTAGGTTACAGAATGAGTTCCAGACTAGCCTGGTCAATTTAGTGAGACCTTGGCTAAAGGGCTGGGGAGATGGTTTAGCAGTTAAAGGCACTTGCTTCCAAAGCCTTACCAAGTGCCTTACAAAGGCACTTGCTTACAAAGGTCCAGGTTCAATTTTAAAGTGGTGCATGAATCTTGAGTTGATTTGTAGCAGCAAGAGGCATGTCACACCCAAACTCTCAATCTCTCTCTCTCTCTCTAATAAATTATATTAAAAGTAATAAAAGCAAAAAGAGGGCTGGGAATATAGTTCAGTGGAAGATCACTTGTCTGGCATCCACAAGATCCTGGAGACCCTGGGTTCAGCCCCCAGCACCACAGTGCATGTGTGGGGCATGGGTACACTTATACAGCAAGAGTTGTCGTTTTGAGGATTGAACCTTTCACATACTAGGCAAATACTTTACCAATAAGCTGTATTCCGGCCCCAGAGGTTCCTTTCAATAAAAGTTGCCTGAGTAAGTGCATCCTACCTTCCCGCTTGTAAGACAGAAGCAGGAGAGTCTGGAGTACTTGCCTTGTGTGACATCTTTATCATGAATAAAAGGGCCACATTGTTACATGTTTTGCAGACGTTACAAAGATATCATGACATTTTTTTGTCAACAAATTTTGAACTTAGATGCCATAAACTCCTGCAAAAACAATTTTACCAAAACAGTCATCAAACAAAAACATTCTGAAAAATCATATAACTAGCAGGTGAAATAATTCAGCAGTTTAAAATTCTTTCTACAAATGAAGTCCTAAATTGTGGTGTCACTGCTAAATTCTAACATCTAAAGAATTAACTGTTGCAACCTTCGTTTTTTTTCTTTGTTTTATTGAGGTGGGGTCTCATTATGTTGCCAAAGCTATTCTCTGGAACTTCTGAGCTCAAGAACTCCTCCTGCCTCCACGTCCCCGGTAGGTTGGCATTATAGTTGTCACTGAGCCACTGAAGTTGCCGCACTCATGCAAACTTTCCCAGAAAACAAGAGTGGACCTCTATCTCATTTATGATGCTAATTAAATCTCAATATCTAAGCAAGACAACTGAGACTGGAGAGAAATTATAGGCCCATTTCATTCAAGAAATGGCATTCGATTCCATTCCCCAATAATCACGTATAGCCAAATGCACCAAGTGGCACATGTGTCTGGATTTTGTCTGCAATGACTAGCAGCCCTGGCACGTCCATATTCTCTCTCTCTCTCTCTCTCTCTCTCTCTCTCTCTCTCTCTCTCTCTCTCTCTCACACACACACACACACACACACACACACACACACACACACACATTTCTCTTCCCTCTGTCTCTCTCTGCTTACAAATAAAATGTTTAAAAGAAAGAAATACAGATGCAGAACGTCTATACAAATGAAAAGAAACTGAATTCTTGTATCCTAGACAGCCTCAATTCATGATCCTCTGCCTCATTTCTTCTTTATTTGTGTGGGTTTTTTTTTTTTTTGAGGCAGGGTCTCTCTCTAGCCCAGACTGACCTAGAACTCAAAGAGACCCTCCCACCTCAGCCCCCTGAGTGCTGGGATTACAGGTGTGAGCCACCATGCCTGGCTTTGTTCCTGTCTCTTGAATGCTGGGATTGCAGACATGTGCCACCACACCTGATTCTACAGGCATGGATTTAAATTTTTGGAGGCAGTGTCTCACATAGCCCAGGCTTGTCTTAAACTAGTTATGTAGTCTAGGATGACCTTTAACTTCTGATCCTCTGTCTTCATTCCCTACATCCAGTTGAAAGGCCTTTTTAAAGTATTGTTCAAAATTAGGTTTCTGTTAGTGACAGAAGGTCTGGTTAGCACAGGATTTCTCAACCTGGACACACTGACATTTGGGGCTGGGGGACTCTTGTGATGGGGCCTGGCCTGTTCACTGAAGAATGCTTAGCTGAATCACTGGATTCTAGGGGCCTCTCTCTTCTGGTTGTGACAACTGACGTTGTCTGCGAGCATTTAGAGATGACCTCTTGGAAAAGTGACCCAAGCAAGAACAACCAATTAAAATTTTAAAGATAAATCAGCAAAATTCACCATAGTAATAAATGTAAGCTAAAATCTATGCTATGGTTACAAAAGACAGACAGTGTTAGGCACAGACACCATTCATGAGTAAAGAACTTAGCGGGGGAGGCAGGCACTTGGGAGAGCACAGAGACAGGCACTTGGGACAGTGGGGATGCTGGTCTTGAAGAGCTTTCTGGGCAAAAGATCAAAGCCGGAATCCAAGGTGAAGAAGAAAATAATCCTCCTAAGCCATGGCCTCTGAGTCCTTCAGGGAGACTTCTCTTTGCATCTCAAAGTACAACATCCATCCTTCCCAGTGCTCAGGCTGCATCTGTCTGGACTATTCCTGGCTTCTCCTCTGCAGGAGACACCCCAGCAACGCTGAGCTGTGAAAACATAGGACTTAGCAGAATACTGTACATAGTGTGAAGTGCACGTGTTTCACCATTTACCCCAAGAAGATCTTTGCATTTGCCTGACAAAGGTGACCTCTTAAAACTGGGGTTATATAGTTTCTCAGCCGGGCTTGGTGGCACACGCCTTTAATCCCAGCACTTGGGAGGCAGAGGTAGGAGAATCACTGTGAGTTCAAGGCCACCTTGAGATTAGTGAATTCCAGGTCAGCCTAGGCTAGAGTGAGACACTACCTCAAAACACCAAAACAAACAACAACAACAACCAAAAAGATGCTACCAAAGCCAGACATGGTGGCACCTGCCCAATCGCAGCCCTGGGGTGGCAGTGGTAAGCATGAGTTTACCATCATCCTCGCCTGTGTAAAAGCCAAACATACTAGCAAGATGTTATCAAAAATAAAGTTCGTGGAGGAGGGATCTGGAGAGATGGCTCTTCGATTCAGGCACTTGCCTGCAAAGCCTAACGACTCCAGTCCAATTCCCCAGTGCCCAGGTGAAGCCCTTGGAATAAAGTGGCAGGTGCATCTGGAGTTTGTTTGCAGTGGTTGGAGGTCCTGGCGTTCCCATTCTTTCTTTCTCTATCTCTGTCTGTCTGTATCTCTCTGCTTGCAAATAAATAAATAACATATTTTTAAAAAACAAGTGTCATGGTTTGATCCAGGTGTCCCCCACAAACAAATGAATGTGTTCTGATAGATCGATCCTCAGCTGATGGCAGTTTGGGTTTTAAAACCTCGATGAAGCTGTGTTGTTGGGGGCGGGCTTATGGGGTTATAAGCCAGCTTCCCCTTGCCAGTGTTTGGCACACCTTCCTGCCTCTGTTTGCAGTGCTGTGGCGGAGGTGATGTCCAGCCCTCTGCTCATGCCATCGTTTTCCCTGCCAGGATGGAGTCTCCCCTCGAGTCTGTAAGCCAAATAAACCCATTCCTCCACAAGCCGCTTTTGTTTGGGTTCTTTTTGCACAGCAACAAGAAAGCTGACTGCAACAGTTTTGGTACCAGGACGTGGGGTCATCTGTTGCTGCTAGAACCCTGATCTTGTGGCTTTGGTCTTCTGGAAGTGATCAGGAGGAATGTGGAAGGATTTGAACTCTCGGCCTAAGAGATGCCTCGCAGTGTTGTGAGTACAGCTTCATGGATCATTCTGGTCAGAGTTGAAAGACCTGAATGTAGTGAGAACTATGGACTGTGAGGTTTGGCTTACGAGGGGGAGAAAGAACTTGGTCAGGACTGTGCCAGAAGCAGTTTGCCTGAGAGGCTTACTGTGTTCTGCCTGCCTGTGTCCTGGGAACCTGTGCAGGGTTGTGTTACATAAAGATGGACTGGTGTGAGCAGAAGGAGATGGCACAGAAAGAAGATCTTTGGGTCGAAACTGCTGCCCGTTCACCTGCAATTGTTTGAGAGATGAAAACCATTGAGATTGGGCCAGCTGGTCTGCATTGGAACAACAGGAAGAATGTGGACTCTTTGAAGTAAAGGGCCTGAATGCTTTGTTCCCCCTGGATTAACAAGTTGGTAGCCCACCTAGTTCTGTGGAATGGAGATTGGTTAGAAAGAGAGGGTCATTGGATTTGCAACACAGTTTTGTTTTTGAAAAATGGCCATCGGGGTGTGAAGCAGGTGTGCAAGGTTGCCTGCATGGAGCCCGATGGAGCCATGAGGATGAACTGTGGGTTGCAACGGAGACCCAAAGAATTCCAGGACTATGGATGGGTGCCAAGAGAGCTGCCAGCACCGGATGACATTTTCCCAGACTGTGAGTAGCCGAGCTGGAGGGGCAGAATTGAATCTCCAAGAGACTTGTGTTATTGGTTAGAATCATTGAGCTTGGAGTTAGAGATTGATGGTGCCCTGTTTGTTTTGAATCTTGTATTGGTCAATCTGTTTTTGCTGTGCCTCGTGTTTTGCACTGTGAATGTTCTGTGCCATTACGTGCCTTTAAAGGAACTACATCTCTGTGTGCCTGGCTGGCCACAGCGATGGCTTCTTTTTTGTCATGATGTCGTCTGGGTCTGGAAGGA
>PVHP010012089.1:0-43770 GCA_004024765.1 Zapus hudsonius
CTTGCTCCCCACCCAGTGATGCAGTACCGGCCTGCGCCTCTTGGGGCAGCGTTGAGCTGTGTATGGAGGGGACTGGGTGTCAGGTCCCCAGCCCTATGGTCTGCTGGCTCTGGAGTAGGCTCCTGGGGAGTCTTTCACAAAGTGTGGAATTCCAGTAGCTGGGCAAATGGGTCAGATAAAATTAGAAAAAAAAGTATTTCCACCCCCTCCCGCATAGGTAAAAAATGAAGCAAAAGGGAAGCTAATATGTTTGGTACACTTAGGAATGCATACAGAACATCAGATGTCCTATTTTCCCTCACTCATTTCTTCCTCTTCCTCTCTCCCCTCCTCTTCCTCCTCCTAGCTGGGCAGGGGTTGCAGACACAGGTGGCTATGCTAGCAGTTTTAATGTGGGTGCTTGGGAATTGAACTATGGCAGTCTAGCCACCATCATGCTTAGAAGATAACTTTAAAAAAAATATTTGAGACAGAAGCAGATAGGGACAGAATGGGCACACCAGGGCCTCTAGCTAGGTACTTAGACCAAACTCCAGATGCATGTGTCACCTTGTGCATCTGGCTTTACCTGGTACTGGGGAATTGAATCCAGGTCCTTAGGCTTTGTAGGCAAGCATCTTAACCACTGAGCCACCTCTCCAGCCCAGATCATTTTTAAAAAACTAGGACATCCAGATATGGTTGTCCATATCTGCAATCCCAGCATTCACGAACTCAAGGCAGGAAAGATTAAGAGTTCAAGACAAGTTCAGGCTATATAGTAATATGTGTACAATGAGACTCAACACAAAAACAATCAACAATCAACTAAATGAACAAAACCCCAAGTTAATAGTAAAATATATTGGTGCCTGTACAACTAACACAAGGAAAATGGTGAGATTGTATGGTTGATGGTGGTACGGTATCTACCTGTGATAGAGAAAAGGAGATGTTGGGACAGGGCTGGCTCCCCTCGGTAGATTCCTCCACTAGTAGGATGTCCTCTCTTTCTGATGCCCAGCTTCCATCAATACATAAGGTATAATTTATAGCTGGGCATGGTGGTGCACACCTTTAATCCAAGCACATGGGAGACAGAGGTAGGAGGATCACCATGAGTTCAAGGCCACCCTGAGACTAGATAGTGAATTCCAGGTTAGCCTGGGCTAGAGCAAGATCCTACCTAAAAAAAAAACAAAAAAAAACCCCATAACTTATGAGGGTGCCTCAGTTCAAACCATAGCACTCTGACTCAGCAGTGGCACTGAACGCAGAGAGGTGTTACTCTGGGATACATATCTATCTCACATAATGTTTATCTGTTCATTATCTGATGATCATGTGGTAGACTTTTAACCTTTTAGCTATTATAATGTTTCTATAAATATGGGTACAGAAGTATCTTTTTCCCTTTCCCTGTTTTCATGGCTATAGCTGTGATCTGGTTTTAATGGGAAATTAGGAAGGAACTTTATAGCCATGTTTGACATGCATTTAATAAACTCAATTTAGTTGAAAGCTATCCAATAGAGAACCCAATAGAAAAAAGACAAGACAGAGCTGTGGAGATGGCTCAGTGAGTAAAATACTTGCCTTCCAACACGAAGAGTTCAGACCCTTAGTTCTCATGTAAGAGACAAGCCTATAATCCAGCAGAGACAAGACCCCAGGACTTCCTGGCTGGCCTCTCTATTTCAAATTAGTGGGTTTCAGCTTCTCCTGTCTCAATAAATAATGTGGAAAGCAATTAAGGAAGATACCAATTGTTGATCTCTGGCCTAAGCATGCATATGTGCACACACCAGTACACAATATTGCATACATATTACACACGTGAACATACAGATAGACCACACATACACACGAAAAAAAATAATAAACACATGACATAAAAGTATCCATTGCAAATTTATTTTGCATTAGGAAGCTTACCCTATAAACCAACAGTAAAAAGATATGTTATCTCTGTTCATGGCAGAACAGGCTTCAAAATATATTTTCTTGTAAATGTATTCAGTCAGTATACAATCCTTTATAAAAGTTGTATATATTTTTTCTAACAATACCTTCATTACATTTATAAATACAAGATTTACACAGTACCCCATCAAAAAAAATTAAAACCCTTACAAGTATCTATATGTATTTCATACTTATAAAACTTTCAAAGGAGTGCTTTGTTAAAGGTAGGCCCAAATTAATGGACCATTTACTGTGCAGCAAAATACATATAAATCTGTAAAGTTTTCTTTGTCCATGAAACATCTCAAAAAATTAGCAAGACACTTATCGTGAAACTGAACTTCCCTAAACCCTCAGTTTAGAAAGGAACTTGATATGCATTTTCCTATGAGATTCAAAAGTCAGAGCAATAGACCAAGATACAGATTAATTAAAAATGAATACAACGTAACAGTTAAGGCAGAAATATGATGGATGAGAAGCAGGGAATGGGAGATGTGGGGCAAACCAAACAATAGTAACTTATGAGTCTGAACTTGGGCATAAACTCCACTAGTATCTAGCTACTCTTTCGTGGGAATGTTTGAATTGTTTTTGTCTTTGATGCTACTGAAATGCTTCATGCTTTGAGATGGGGTCTTACTATGGCCTCCCACTGTGGAGGTTGCCTCCAAGTAGCTGGGGTTCCAGGCATGTGTGACCACACCTGGCTCATTTTGGTTGTTTTTCTTCTGTAACATCACCTTGGATATCCTCAGGACACTGCTAGTTCAACATGATTTGAAATAAGCATGATTTCCTTTACCTGGTAAAAGTAATCATCATTATTATCAATGCATATGAACAGGAAGTTAAGAAAATAAATATAGGCTTGCATTTGACCTTTGAACAAAGTCAATAGATCCCTGATATAAAGTGGCTCTAAAGGATGGCCACTCATTAATACCTATGGGCTAAGGGAGAATAATTCAGAGAAAGACAAAGGAATAAACTCTCTACCAGAAATTTTGCTCAAGATGGTAGTCCTGCACTTACAGAACAATTGCTGTCACTCTTCTTCCAGTTACTAAAGTCATGCTTTTTACAGGACTACCAGAAATAAAACATTTTCTATTTAAATTTCAAAGTCTAGAGTCCAGATAACCTTGAGTGTTGCACATCTCTTGCAAGTAAGCATCTCTGATCTCACCTTGCTCTAATGCGCAAAGAAAAGGAATGGGAGAAGAGAGTGAGGGCCAGAGGATGAAGTCCATTATTGAACTTGGCCTGCAGGCTGCTGCAAGCATTGCCCCTCCAGCACCTCGAGTCTCCATGTGGTGCGGCTCCTTCACGGCTCTCAGAGATGGTGTCTGCAGAATCCCTTGCTGCAACTACAGCTCAGTGCACTGATTCCCAGGCTCTTCAAAGGACAGCTCCCAGAGGCTGCTGTCTTGCAGTAGTGGTTCAATGTCCTCATCAGTTCCCCGTTCAGGGGTGTTGGTTAGGCTGCCACTGATGCTATTACTGTGTTTTTGAACTCCACTGGCTTTCCGGTATTCAGGGATGAATAAGGCAACCAGAAAAGACACAAGAACTATACATGCTCCAAATAAAAATGGCGGGCCTGGGACGAAAGCTCCCTGATAGGTATAGAAAACAAACAAAAAACAAAGTAAGACAAGTGTTTGGTTATATCTCTTAACCATTCTAGTTGTGTTTGAAATATAACCCAGGGCAACTAACCACTGCCTGTTGTACTGCTTCTAAATAAGCTTATAAGCCTATATAAGCAACAGCTTTTTATCCACACACAACCTGTGGTGCTTCCATACTGAATGATATTAATTTCAGGTTTACATCTAAATCTCTATTAAATCTTTTGTGTGTGTGCAGGTGCACAGGAAAGCCAGAGGAAAACCTCTGGTTTTATTCCTCAGGGTCTCTCACTGGCCTAGAAGTGGTAGCTGCTAGGGAACCCCATGGAGCTGCCTATCTCTACACCCCAGCACTGGGATTCATTCCAAGCATGTGTCACTATATCTGACTCTTGCACTTACTAACTGAACTCTCTCCCAGCTTATCACTTTTCAAAAATATAAAAGGGAAGGGATCAGTTTTTGTTTGTTTGTTTTGAGATAAGGTCTCATGTATTCCAAACTGGCCTCAAACTTGTTCTGTGGACAAAGATGGTATTAAACTTCTGGTTCTCCTGCCTTCATCTCACCAGTGCTGGGATTGCAGGCATGTGGAGATGCTAGGGAAATAAACCAGGATTTTGAATATAGTAGGAAAGCACTATACTAGCTCCATTAGCTGCATTTTTTGTTTGTTTGCTTGTTTTTCAAGGCAGTGTCTCACTCTAGCTCAGGTGACCTGGAACTCACTCTGTAGTCCAGGCAGGTCTTCAGGTCACACGTTTCCTCTTACCTCAGCTTTCTGAGTGCTGGGATTATAGGCATGAGCCACCATACCAAGCTGGATTTTAAAAGTCATTTCATCATTTAATTGTGCTTAGCCAGAAAATAGCATTCTGATCACAGTAGGTAAAATGGGAATCTGAGTAAAGACAAGTGTCTTAGACACTAAATCTCTGAAATGACCCCAAGGAAGCAATGAACACAGAACCGACTACTGTCAAATACAATAGTAATATACCAGTAAAACAATCTAAATTTTAGGTCACTAGATTTTCCTATAATGACGTAACTCATACTACAAAATAAAGATCACCAAATTACCTCTAGGGGACCATCATCAGAACTCAATTCTGGACCCAATTCACTCAGTTCAACATGGAACATGTAGAATATGAAGCCATACAATGCTGGCCCCAGGCCATTGCATAGTCCTCGGATTCCAGTTATGATTCCCTGGGCGACTCCTAAACCAAAGAGAAAGAAGTCAAATCAGTCTTTTCTTCAAGATATGGAGCTTATACAGTACTCTCTAACAAACCATGGTATACAGTTCTGGCTGAACTGAGCCATAATGTAGGCTAATTATTTTAGACATCATATATTAGAGTTATCAGGAAAACTTCACCACATCTTCATTCATTGTCTACTTAATGTCCAAAGTATTTAAGGAGATAAGATGATGGGGATCTTATTCTCTGAAGTCCTTTTGGACTAACTCTACCTATCAATAGAGAATAATGTAAAATTCTTATTTCCAATTTCAGATAAGTTCCAGTTTTCTGGGGACTGGATCTTTTGTGCTTATACCAATTAATAGTTTATAATAAAAATCCAGGACAGTCCTTCATGAATGGCTTGTGACTTCAGACTTAATCTCTCTAAGCACATAGAGCCAGATGGGTTACCATAACCATGGTGACACAAATTTCTGTGGACTTAAAGTGATACACACATACCTGGCAGGCAAATTATGTGGAAAAATTGGTATAATGACCTATGTTTTTCAATCGTGTTTATTGTTAAAACTTTTAAAAGAACCCTTGCATTTAAAAAGTTTTCCCTTTAGGAGTAGGGGTGTAGCTCAGTGGCAAAGTATGTGCCTAGCTTCTGTCAGGCCCTGGATTCATTTGATACTCAGAACTACCAAACAATAATTCACCATGTATATATTTAGTGTTTTAGAGGAAATCTATCTATATAAATTCCCTACTTCCTTGCAACACAATACCAAATACAGAAGATATATATATATTGAAAATCAATAAAATGAAATACCCCACTTCTTGAGGTAAGCCATTAAGAGATACAGGAAGGCTGGAGAGATGGCTCAGTGGCACTTGCCTGCAATGCCCAGGGATCCGGGGGTTTGATTCCATAATACTAACGTAAATCCAGATGCACAAAGTGGCGTTCATTTATAAGGGCTAGAGGCCCTGGCATGCCCATATTCATATTCACTCTCATTCTCTCTCCCATCCACAACCATTCTCACTCTCTCCCCCTTGCAAATAAATAAAATTAAATTTAAATAAAGAGATACATAAGGATAGGGTGTAATTTCTCACAGTAGAATTGGCTAAAAGGAAACAAGAGGCAAGGGAGCATGGATACAGTATGTTTCCCCCATAGGAATTCTAACATCTACATCTCTCTGTATCCAATTACCAACAATCAGACAGTTTCTTTATCTTCTCAAAGAACTATTTCCTCAGTAAAGCTCCAAAAATGAAATACTCAAAATCAAAGAAATTTAGTGAAACTCACTACTATTTGGCTCTCATGCACTAGAAGTGGGTGAGATATGATTACAATATGGTTAATTCTAATAGACAAAAAGGAAAAGGGATATTTTCTGTTTATCATAAACTTTCATCTTTGGCAAAATAAACAGGTATGCTCCTACATGAAGGTCCACAGGGGGATCTTGGAGCTTTAGACTTCTGGGTAGGGAGGATGCAGCTAAAGGAGCAAATAGCAGAGGTTGTGATCTCACCTTGCTGATCGGACTCTGCATTCCGAGAGACGAGGGCACTGACTGCCGGGAATGTGATGCTGGACATGGCGGCCACAGTCCCTGCTGCCCACATCATCCTGAAAAGATCAGGAATATTCAGTCAGGCCCCCAGGCGCTTTTGTTTCAGGAGTTGGTAGAAAAAGTACAAATGCTTTCTGTTCCATTTTATTTATTTATTTTCCTCTTTTAAAAGTAGATTTCTTGGAGTGCAGATGGTGGCATACACCTATCATACCAGGATTCAGGAGGCTCAGGCAAGAGGAGTGTGAGTTCCAGGCCAGCCTAGGCTAACTAGTGAATCCTATGTCAGTGTATTTATTTTTTGATTTAATTTGTTTTCCTTTTAAGTTAGGTTACACAATGCACAGTTAATACATTGATGACTTTATAGTTTAGGACGAGGGTCCTTATTTTACTTCTTTCAAATTCCCTGCTCCCTGGGTTCCCTACTGTCATTTGCATATGCATGCTCAATGAAGTTCTTAAATTATTCATTTTTTAATATATATTTATTGTTCATAATGAGTTACATTATTTAGTGGGCAAACAATGATTTGTTATCCCCAATTCCCCAATCAATCAGCTGGATATCCTCCTCCGTGGGTCGTCTAGATCAGTCCTTGTGGCAGGGGACCATGGATAGCCTAGTACTTAGCCTCATTCTCCTGGCCCAAGTGTGTTGTTCTGAGGGGTGCCATGCCTCTGGATAGTCTCCCTTAAATTATTCATTTTTATAAATATTTCTCAGACTGACTTCCATGTCACCATACCTGAATGCTCACCACTCACACTTCCCTTGAGCTATATGGTCAGCCATCCCTGCACACTGCATTGTGCCACAATTGCATGAACAGAGCCTGTTTCCCTCATAGCTTTATCCTTTTCTCAGTGAGAGAGGCTCAAGTGTGAGTCACAATAACATGTGGATTAAGTGAGGCTCCAAAGGCACTTTCTTAGGGACAGTCATTACTGGAAGAGAAAAACCTTTCATGACCAAAGTCTTTTTCAATACTTCAAGACTTTTGAGTAATGGATACTAATCTAAAGTTCTCAGGAACAAAATAAAAATTAAAAACTAATATATATTTTTTTAAATCTTGGATAAAATGTAACACAGAACAAGCCATGATCCAAATGAAGTTCAGAATATTGTATGCTTCCCAACTAACCTCAAATCACTACAGCATCTCCAATCTCTCTAGATGATGACTGCCACTTATCAGTGCAAAGCGAGAACCAATTCCAGTGTCTGAAGTAGAGATAGGGACCCTGGTATTCAGTCAGGTACATAAGATCACTTGCAACATAGGGAAATAGAACTCAGAATCCTTAACGTTCCTTTTCGTTTATGAGAACCTAAAACTGTATTTTTGAAAAGTTGTCCTAGGGTACATGACCTTAGAAGACATATTAATGTTTATCAAACTCAAATGCTTTATTTTATGGTTTGTTACCACTTACATTGACTATGCCAGTGAAGTTTGAAACTTTCATTTTTTTTTGTTCTGATTTCATGTAATATCCCTAAAAATGGACAAATACATTTAAAGAATAGGCACAACACTAGGCAAGATATCTGTGCCTATAATCCCAGGACTCAGGCATTATAGGCAGAAAGACTTCTACACACTCAAGCCCAGCCTGGGCTACAGTGTTATTGTTTTTGAAAAACAAAAACAACAAAAAGAAATTAAACACAACCTTTACTGGATGGCATATTCAATTAAGCAATGACTGTGAATTCAGTGGCAGCCTGATGAGATGCAGGCAATCTTTACAAGTCAATCTCAACTATCTAGTTCCATCACCCATTGCTGAAGGTAAAGTGTTGACTACAGTAAGCGAGTCAAGAGCCCTGCTGCTCTTATTGAAGTCAGGTAACCTTAGCTCACCTAAGACAGCACATCTATTAATTTGCTGCATTTGTTTTGATTGTAGATGAATCTAGGATGAAAGCTTACCAGGCCTGAGATCCAAAACCATACCAGGCCAATTGAAGCATCTGGAAGCCCAAGCCAAGGAGGACAGTATTCTTATTCCCCAGTGATCTCATCAAAATGCTAAGAAAGACAGTCTGTAAAGGAAAGAGGCAATTGTGAGAAACCACAAGAACACACCAGAAATCAATCATATTCAGAATCACTGATGACTAAGGAATTCAAAGCACACCCTATATGCCTATGATGTCAAAGGGTGGGCAGTACTGAAGTATCTCTTCAATAATGTTATGCTGACATGGGGTTTGGGCCTTTGGACTCCATCTAGAGAAGTGGCTCTGCTGGTACTTCCAAAAAGGCTCATAAGCTATTCCCAGTTACCACGATTGAGAGGACCATATCTCAGTATCTAGACAAATGCCAAGCACTTAATATAACCCACTGAACAGTTACATTTTGCTGGAGGTTAACAATATCACAAAAGTGAGGTTGGCTTGCTTGTTTTTTGATTTTTCAAGGTAGGGTCTTACTGTAGCACAGTAAGCCTGGAGTCCCAGGCTAGCCTTGAACTCAACACCTCCTACCTCTAACCCCCAAATACTGGAATATGCTTCCATATCTGGTTATAAATTTCCTTCTAATGTATACTGAAATATAATTAGTTGAGAAGGTGGTCTAATCAACTGGTAGCTAAAAGCAAATCAAAGTCATGATCAAGTTGAAAGTTTAGGATAAATTACATTTACTAATACAGCCAAAACAAAAGGCCTTTGTTGGATGCATTCCCATGAAGCCTGCTAATTCTCATGGTTTGGAGGAATAGTTCCACAGCCTCTTATTTCTTCTGCAGAGAGCTACGCACAGAAAACGTCTGGGCCTCAGTCTCTAGGCTTACAGTGACTGGCCTGGGCACAGGAGTGCTGTTAGTCAAGGACATTTATCTGCCCTGCCCTTTTACATGGGTAAGGGGCTGGGGAAATGTTAAATGCTCATCATTCACTTCACATATTCCTAAATACTGATTCATGTTGCATTTGTTCTGGAGACATTAAAACATCTTACTGGTTAATTTTTACAAGGTGTGGTGGTTTTAGAAATAAAAATGACCTGGCAGAAGTTACAAGTAGTATTCTCCTCAATGTTGCATGCAGTTCTCCTGAATCATGAGGATCGCAACATTCTATCAAGGACCAGCTCTGTGAGTTGTGTCCCTGTCAGCTTCCTGAATTTATGTTATACACTACCTAGGCAAGATATGTCACAACACAGAGTAAGTGGCTGAGGCAGCAGTTCATGGGATCTCATTGTCCCTGATGATGTGGCTTCTTGTAATCTGGTTTTTAAGGCTAAAAAAGAAAGGCTTGTGTTTTGAAAAGTATGGGTGAAATAACACTCACCTGAGCCATGATAGACAGGATTCCTACCATAGCTATGAATGCTGCAATTTTAACAGATCCAAAGCCTATGACCTATGGAAATGGAAGAAAACACTTTAGCTTTATTTCTATTAATGACTGGATAAGATAGTGGAAGAACATTCACAAAACTTGTAGATTAGGGCAGTGTCAAAAGCTGAGAACCCAAATAACTCATATTTTTATATTCAAATCTGATATAAAAAAACTGTAAGCACAAACTAAATTGTGAATAATTTTTTTGATATTCTATTATGGCTAGTGCTTTAAACTTCCTGTCTCCAAGCTGCCAAGAGACAAATGCACTGATACATAGTATGCAGCAGAGAACCTGAGAACATTGTGGCTTGAAGCCACTAAACCAGAATCTACTCACTAGTGAAGCTAGTCACTCAACTCTGGCTCCATGTTTGAATCCCATGGACAACAGAGAATGGAAAAGAAAAGGAAAAAAGGGTGTGTGTGTGGGGGGGGGGAAGCAAGATCCCAGAACCCCGAGGACTAATTGCATCAGACTCTGAGGCATGGTCCACAGATAGGAATATTCTAAAAACCTCCCCTGGTACTTCTAATGAGTGAGCAGGAAAGTTGCTGCCAATGCCTTCTAAGCCTGTGACCTTAAGAGTAGCTCTGAAATGATGAAAAATTTTGAAACTTTAATAAGGATAAATTACTTTGTCTTTTACTTAAATTCTATAAAATACACAAAAGTTTCTCTAAAAGTTTCATATATCCTTCTCATTTCATAAATGAATTCTTTCCTCGCAGCCATAAAACTAAGGAATAAAAGTTCTAGATCTGGAGCCTATGGTTCCCAATCCTATGCTGCTGCTATTATCAATATTTCTATTAACAATATTCTCAACCTAATCACATGAAATTACAACTTTTGAAGCAGGGTGTGATGCAATCCCAGAATAGGGATTGAGAGACAGACAGGTATCTGAATTCAAAACCAGCCTGACCTACACTGAGTTCCAGGACAGGAACAACTCCCCAAACTACTTTGGGCATTTAATATAAATGGAATCATACATAATAAGGAACTTTCAGATTTGCTTCATCATAAAGTGTACAAGGTGATAGATGTTTAGGTTATGTGTGTGTGTATGGGGTGCTTGTTACTATTAATAATGATCTATATACAACATGAGATGTGTTTTCATTTCTTATGGGGCATAATGCCTAGGAATAGATTTGCTGAGTTATCTAGTAACTCTATACTGAGGAATTGCTGATCTCTTTTCTACAGAGGCTATACCATTTTACATTGCTACAATATGTATGCAGGTTCTCATCTTTCTACATCCTTGTCTGTTTCTTTTAATTTTTATTATAATCATTCAAGTGTGTGATAAGTAGAATCTTGTTATTTTTATTTGCATTTCCTTTTTAAAAAAATTTATTTGTGAGGAGAAAGAATAAAAGTGCATCTTGACACTGTAAATGATCTGCAGACACATGCGCCGCTTTGTGCATCTGGCTTTACATGGGTACTGGGGAATCAAAGCCAGGCTGTCAGGCTTTGTAAGTAAATGCCTTAACCACAGAGCCATCTCTCCAGCCCATGGTTTGCATTTTGTGATGGCTAATAATGCCGTGCATCTTTTCATGATGCCTTCATGATACAAAGGGCCTTTGTATGATTTCTTTGGAGAAGTAACCTACTCCAAGTCCTTCGCCCATGTTTTCAAGTGAATTGTCTTTTCATTGTTGGATTGTATAAGTGTTATAAATAATTCTGGATATTACTTTCTTGATAAATATACAATTTAAGATAAATGTACTTTTAAAATGTGGATTTGTATTAATTGCTCCCAAAACTGAGAAAACACAAAATTACTTGTCCTGGCAAATTATGTTTTGAGTTTAAGAGTTTGCTGTAACAGGAAAGAGAAAGAAAGAGAGAGGAGAAGAAAGAAGGAGAAAGAAAGACTGAAATAGAGGGAAAGAGGGGAGAGCATATACCTGGAGTAGGAAAGCCCTACTCCAGAAACAAAAATAATCTGGAATAATTCTGCTTTTCTGTTCTAATTGGTGGTGTTCGTTACATGAATATAAAGAAAAATGTTAGGAAAATAAGTCATAGGTGTTTATTATCTGTGTGAAGAAATGTGTTTTTTCTACATTCTCTTTTGCCTATTTTACATTAATACATAATTCAATTATAAATGAGCATACTATTCTACATTAAATACTTATCTTGCCATGCCTTCTCATTAAATATTGCTTCTACCTACCAAAATAAACAATATAAAAATAAAAGCTTGAAAACAATTTTACTTATGAGTGACATATGTCTTTGTTTTGATTTTGAGGTGGGCTCTTCCTGTGCAAGCCCAGCTTGGCCTGAAACTTGGAATCCCAAGAGTGTGCTATCACATCTGGTTTAGAAGAACGTATAGGTATAAACTATACCCCTCTATGAAGTCTAGTGGACATTACTGCACACATTAAAAATGTTACAATGTATATAACTAGAAGGATGCTTATAGCAGCTTTATTAGTAATTGCTAAAACACAGAAGCATGAAAGTATCCTTCCACAGACAAATGGATAAACTGGTGCATTCAATTGCTGAAATCAATTGCTAAAAAAAAAAAAACAACAAATTATCAAACCAAGAAAAAAAAACATGAACATTTTACTAAGTGAAAGAAGCCACTGTGAAGGGGCTATGATGATTCCAACTTGACATTCTAGGAGACTGGTGGTTACCCAGGGTTCAGAGCAGGGAGATAGATGGATAGGCAGAGCACTGGGATTTTGAGGACAGTGCAGTGAAAATACTCTGTATTCTAGTGTAAGGATGGATACATGTCCTCTTTGTCAGAATACAAAGTACCAGGTGTGACCCTAACGTAAACTTCAGTAACTGAATGATGATAATGTGTGAACATAGGCTCACTCATCAACTAGACCTAAAGACCATTCTGGTGACAGCTGTTTCGTGGCAGAGAAGTTGCATGTGGGGCTGGGATATGTGGGAATTTTTTTTAAAAGTCTCAAAACCTATAGTAAGTTCTGCTTCTTATAATCCTCTGTATTCTCAAGGAAATTTTGGCCAGTTGATACCTCATTATATTCTATTTTCTTAATATTTTTTGAAATGGGGTGTTGCTGTAAGAGCTATTCCTGCTCAACCCTGCAAGTAGTATCTTTCAAATCTCCATTGTATAGCAGGCCTCTGTTTATTTACCCTATATTTATCACTAGAAAAAAGTTCACATTTTCTTTTCTACACTGATTTCCCCAGTCTTAGTTAGTCTTCATGTTCCAAGGCTATTTATTAAGGCACCCTTTACTCACCTGCCTGAGATAGAGGAAAAAGCTTGAATATTGTCCAGCTTCAGGAAGGTAGGAGAGAAACACTGTGATGCAGATTAGCAAGACGGTAGAGTCTTTCCCAACTTTCTTCAATGACTGGGCCAGAACACAGAAACACAAGTCAATAGATAGTATCACTATTTTAAAATGGAGTAATAGAGCATGAAAAAAAGTGAACCTATCACCATTTCTCTGTGGAAGTCCCTTCTAATATTATAATTTAAAAAATGTTTAGCTGTAATATTTAGTTCACACTTCTAAGCAGACCCTAAAAAAATTCCTGAGCATCCTAAAAACATACTCTGAAGAAATGTGTCCACCGAACCCTTCAGAAAACCATTTCTCTGAATTTGTGACAAAATTCCTTTGAATTGATAGTGAGTTACAGACTGTTTGTTTGAAAGAGGGTGTTACATAGCCAATGCAGGCATGTAATGAGGATGACCTTTGAACTTCTGACTCCTAAATTTTCATTCACTGTATTCTTCAAATTGTTGATAAGTCAATTTGTCTGAAACCAGGTAGGAAATTAGTATGTACCAGACCAGTAAGAACTTTCTGGATGCTGTCACCTTGTTGAAGAATCCTCATTTGCACAGGACTATTGCAAATACTGGAGAAGTGGCATTTGTAACAGAACTTTAAGGTCATTTACTTTCTTTTAGGTCATTTCTCTTCCCTTATGACATACTATCTTGGACCTTTATGTGTAATTAAAAATTTTTAGTTTTTACCAGAGAAAGAAATGAATCAACAACTACTGGGAACTTTAAATGTTTTCATTTACCGCAAAAGGGTCTGCTTGTTTCCATGAAATCTGAGCTCCCCAAGAAGCAGGTCTAATTTTTTCTGGCAGAGATTCAGGAACCGCCACCAAAATGAAGCAGATGTCCACCAGAGCCACCACTGTGGCTACCAGCACAACAAGGCTGTCTCCATAACTGGCAGAAAGGTAAGCTCCGATGGCTGGGCTGCTAACCAAACTAGCTGCAAAGGTGGCTGAGACCTGTGGGAAAGCACACTGTCACTCAGGACCCTACAGATGAACGTCTGTGGGGAAAGCATATTTATCCCATCTGCTGCAGGTGCACACCTACAGGAAAGCACATGTTCACCCAGAGGCTGCAGCAGGTGCGCCACTGGAGCCATCCTATCCCAGCTTTTACAAGACATAAGAAAGGTGTTACCCACAAATTTCAAGAATGAAAGAGAAGCAGGCAATATTGTTTCAGACTTTATTCAAACTATTAACTAACGGGAGATATGTTGGAGAGTTCAGAGAGTAAAATGAAGACATTGGAAATTCACACTGAAAACTTTTTCCATAAAACATTCACTGTGGCCTTTTTTTAAGTGGGGAAAGGAGATGTGCAAAGTAGGGTACGACCAAGGTAACCACATACCTGCACTGTAATCTGCAATGACAAGCAAACAGTTTAGGGGCAGTGTTGTACTCTTCAGATGCTATGCCAACACTGAGGTGGCATTCACAGGTTCCAAAGGAGCAGAGCTTGGGTGTTATGACCTCAAAAAACTGAAAAATACTGTACCTTCCTTAAAACTTAAAAGTAGTAGCTTACTAGCTTAGGATTTTAATTATTATCTAAACCCATCTTCTATTTAATATTCACTATGACTTGGATGAATAAATCCAGTGGATGACTTCATAACAATAAATTTGCAGGGAGCATTAACTTGCTAAGATTATTCATTAGTGTGGACCTGAAACAGTGACCACTTTCTTGGTTTCCTAAAGGAATGTCTGAAAGGAAAGCATGGTTATATGATTTAGACATTATACAAGGTATACAGGCATTAAAAACCTTAAGTGACATTTTTCATTAATAAGTGCAACTTTGATGTGCTAAGGTATCAATTAACATTTTTTAGAATTTAATAAAATCATGTAGAAAGGAGTGTTTACAAGCATTCCCCATTTTACAGAGAAAAGGTGTACTAGTGTGAACAACTGGCTCTTGGTGGCTTCTCTTCAGGTTTGAGGGCCTTACAACCTACTTCCAATGTCCTGCCTTCTTGAAAGCCTTCTAGCTTCTATAACACCGGACATTTTAAGATGTGGACACTTAAAAGACCTCATTTTAGGATGGGGCATGAAAGACATTCATGGGAGGAAAGTAGGAAAGGGACGAGATCCCAAAGTAATCAGAAGGAAAGTGGGGTTAAAGTCAAAAGAATAAGAAAGAACTTTAAAAAAATTTTTAAAAGTCAACAGAATAAAGTATGTTTTGTGAATAAAAGTAACTTACTGTTTGTCCATTATTGATCCATTAAATTATTCATCAGTCAACAAGAATGACTACTTACGTCTACTCTAGAAAATGGGATTTTCAAGAAAAGAACAGACCCAGGGAAAGAGAGAGATTACCTAGGATTCTACCATTCTTCCTTCTTTACCTTACATCATTTTCTACTATCCAGCCAGACCACTTTCCTTCAGATAACTCAGAGCTCCATGTCCCAACATGTTTGGACACTGAAGACGTACACATAACTGCTCATCCACATGAGCATATGCAATCTTTCCCTGAACCAAGGAATCTGCAGAGCCTCAACCCTCTGACCCAAAATGCTTCTGCTTCCATCTTCTAATGGCTCTTTCTCACCCTACGTGACCATAACACCAGTATTACACCTGGCAAAAGTAGACTGTCTAATGTCAAATTATCAAGTCTCATATAATTTTTATTTTCCAACAATTATTTCTGAATGAATTCATAGTCCATTTTCTATAATACTATGTCTCAAGTGAAAAGGAAGTCGGGTAACTTACCCATCCATAAGCAGTGCTTCGCTCATGCTCCTGAGTAACATCAGCTACATAGGCAAATATCACAGAGAACGTGACTGAGAAGACTCCAGATACAGAGATCATGGCAAAATACCACCTACAAAAAGACCATTTAAAAGAGAATATTATTGGCAGTTGGGGAGATGGCTCAGCAGCTAAAGGCACTTGCTTGCAAGGCCTTCTGGTGTAGGTTTGATTCCCTAGTACGAATGTAAAGCCAGATGCACAAA
Source organism: Zapus hudsonius (assembly GCA_004024765.1). Classification (NCBI taxonomy): domain Eukaryota; kingdom Metazoa; phylum Chordata; class Mammalia; order Rodentia; family Dipodidae; genus Zapus; species Zapus hudsonius. The sequence continues at coordinate 16,073 of PVHP010012089.1, forward strand.
GTGACAGTGCATGTGGAGTTTGTTTGCAATGCCAAGAGGTCCTACTATGCCCACTTACTCACTCTGCCCCTCTTTTTCTTGAATAAAAAAAAATTTAAAAGAATATTATAAAGAATACTGTCAAATTTACAAATTTAAAAAATGATGTTTTTTAATAACACATGAAACGTTTACAATCCTAGTCAACTACAACATGGAAAGATTATAAATCAGTAGCTAAGTAAATACTAATGTATATGTATGCATACCTAAAAACAGAAATATAAAATTAAGCCTTGGAGGAAAAGGTAGAAACATACTGGTTATGCTACTACGCAATAGGTTGCATGTGGTATAAAAAAAGAGTCAGGTGGTAGCAGAGGTAGGAGGATCGATGTGAGCTCTAGGCCACCCTGAGACTACATAGTGAATATCCAGCACCAAGTAAAACTGATATGGTGGCACATGCCTGTAAATCACAGCAATCAGGAGGTAGAGACAGAAAGACCAGAAGTTTTTAAAGGTCAGACTGGGCTACATGAGACTGTCTCAAAAAAAAAAAAAAAAAATCTATCCTTTAAAAGCAGAGTGCAACAAAAATGTTAATGTATTTAAATCTAAAAAATTCTACCATATATATATTGAAAAACTAGTTTAATAGTAAAAACATCTACAGAACAAAAACTGGGATTTATTCTAAGACATACTTTAATATTTTATAGTCAATAACAATCATAATAATAGTCCTTAAGAAGAAAAAACTGTCCATTCGTGCTAAAAATCCATCTAATAAAATTACTCAATCTTGACTTCAAAAAATAGAGCTCTTGACAAAATATCATCACTCTTAACGTCTTTCACTTACCATTAAGAAAAGCAGTAAGCAACAGGAAAATTAAAAGAAAAACCTATTTAAAGGTGACATTAATGCACATAGAAAATCAAGCGATTGAAGAGGCCATTTTGTATAACAAAGAGGATAAAAGTTACAGGAATAAATTAACAAAAGAACACTAAGTCAGGTAGAGTGGCTCATCCCTTGTAGTCAAAGCTCCTTCTTGCTGAGCAAACACAGACACAGCTTATGGGAGGAAGGGTTTTATGTCAGGTTTACAGAGTTCAGGGGAACACCATTAAGGGTGGAAGGGGCTCCAAGCAGAGAGAAACAACTGCAGCACCACCAGCTAGAGCTCAAGCTGCTGTCCACACACCTAGTAGGGCTGGACTCAGATCCATACCCAAACACACCTTAGGGTTTGTTGCAGTCAACCTTCTCATTGCTGCATGGAAAAGAACCAGATCAAAAAGCAATTGTGGAGGAAAAAATGTTTATTTTAGCTTACGGACTCAAGGGCAAACTCCATGATGGCAGGGAAAATGATGGCATAAGCAGAGGGTCCACATCCACCACAACAAACAGTGGCAGGAAGGTGTGCCAAGCTAATTAGCAAGGGAAAGCTGGTCATAATCCCCATAAACCAACCAACAACAACACACCTCTGACAAGGTGCCAATTCCAAACTGCCATCAGCTGGCTTTCAAGCATTCAGAACACATTATATTTATAAAGGAGACTCCTGAATCAAACCACTACAATCCTCCTGTGGCCCCCATAAAAATGATAACCATAAGTCCCCACAGTTTTTATCAGTCACAAAGATATTCAAACATCATCTCCATAAGCCAAGATCTTTCGACTGAGCCATAATACCAAATAATAGTAAAGGCACAGATATTCATAGTGCATAAGATGACATTGGGTATCTCAAAGACAAACTGAACTAATACAAGAGTTAAAATGAATAGGGCAAATATCAAAGTCTAATTCCAAGTCAATAACAACCAGTGACTGGTCTCTGTACTTCCAATTCCAGCTTGACTACTCACAATCTGGAAAACGTCATCTGGTACTGGCAGCTGTCCTTGGCAGCCATCCCATAGTCCTGGCATCTCAGTAGGTCTCCACTGCAACCCATGATTCATCCTCATGGCACCATAGGGCCTCTACGCAGGTAATCCAACTTGTCTGCTTCACACTGCCTATGGCCATTTCCAAAAACAAAACTGTGTTTTACATCCAATGGCCTTCTCTTCCTGCATTTTTTTACACTCCATTGTACCAGGTGGGCTGTAAACTTGTTAATCCAGGGAGGAATAAAGCCAACTTTGAAGAGCAGGAAAAGTTCAACATTGAGGCCCTTTACTTCAAGAGTCTGCATGTCTCTCAAACAGTCACTGTCATTTCAGCCCAAAGTTTTCATTTCTTTCTGTCAACTCCATCTGCTCACACCAGTCCATTTTTATGCAATGCAGCCCTGTACAAGTTTTCAGGACACAGACAGGCCAAATACAGAAGCCTCTCACACCAACTGCTTCTGACAAAGTTTTTTCTCACCCTCTTAAGCTGAACCTCACAGTCCATAGTTCTTACTGCGTTCAGGTCTTTCAGCTCTGATCAGAGTAGTCCATCAAGCTGTACTTATAGCACTGTAAGGCATCTTTTAGCCTGAGGTTTCAAATCCTTCCACATTCCTCCTACAAATCAGTTGCAAAAGGCCAAAGCCACAGAATCAGGGTTCTAGCAGCAAGAACTGACCCCACTCTCTGGTACCAAAACTGTGGGAGTCAACTTAGTCACTGTGACAAAGAACCCAAAAAAAGCAGCTTGTGGATGAATGGGTTTATTTTGGCTTACAAACTCAAGGGGAAGCTCCATGATGGCAGGGAAAAAACAGCATGAGCAGAGGGTGGACATCATCTCCACCACAACACTACAAACAGCAGTAGGAAAGTATGACAAACACTGGCAAGGGGAAGCCGGCTATAACCCCCATAATCCCACCCCCACCAGCACAACCCCCAAAAGGTGCCAGTTCTAAAACTGTCATCAGCAGGGGATGGAACATTCACAATACATCAAGTTTATGGGGGATGTCTGAATCAAACCTCTACAGGGCTGGACTTCAAGATCTGCCCCACAGTTTCATTTCTTTCCCAATAAGGCTCCAGCCACTGGAGACTCAAAATTCAAGCCTGAGTGTATTGGGCCATATATTCAAGATTCCACACCCCTATTATCTCAAAATTCGGGAGGCTAAGGTAGGGGGATCATTGTGAGTTTGAGGCCAACATAGGCTAAAATAAAATAAAATCCTTAACTCACTGGCAAAGAATGAATGGTCCCTCAAAGTATTTTTTAATTTATTAATAATTAGATACCCACTATGAACAAGTCTTGTGTTGGTACCCCTATTTCCTTCCTCCCTGGCCCCAAAGCATTTTTTTTTTTATAAAAATGTCTTTCTTGTAGAAAATAAAAAATGTAGAAAAATTTAAAAAATAAAAATAATTGACAAATTTGGAAAGTGACAAAGACAAATGATAACATGAATTCATATCTGACAAGCAAAAGAAAATATTTTTTACCTTAACCAAAAAAGAAAATCTGTTATTACCATTAAAATGTAATGCAATGTTTCTTTTATATAGAAATGTTATTTACTTCCTGAGAAAGGAAAAGTCAACAACAGGAATACTGGGCAAAACACTGTCCTCTGTTTGCAAAAAAACACCTAAGCTCAAGCCAATCTCAGGCCCTCTATGGTATAATGGGCTACTTCCCCTAACTTAACACACTCAAGCGAAAACAAGGAAATAAATAATGAATTCAAATCCATATTATGAGTTAGAACAGGTTATGAGTTATGATTAAGGTATAAACTGTGTTCATATCCATGCCACAAAGCAGAGCTAACAAAAATACAAGTTAAATGAGTCACAGTGAGTACAGTAATTGTTACCCCATGCTCAGGACTTGTCTCATGTAAATGATACCATGGCAACAACAGCTGTCATTAAAGATATCATTTATTTTTCATTCTTTATTTAACTTACCTCAGACTTAATTCTAAATTGTTTTCATTCCTATTTGTAAAATAGGTAAGATGGCAACTGGGTATCAATATTACCAAAAAGATTAAATAAAAGCTAGTACAGGGCTGGGGAGATGATCAGCAGTTAAAGGCACTTGCTTGCAAAGCCTGTTGGCCTGGGGTTCAATTCCCCAATATCCGCCAGATACACAAATGGCACTTGAGTCTGGAGTTTGTCTGCAATTTCAAGAAGTCCTGGTGTGCCCATTCTCACTCTCTCAAATAATTAAAAATGGGCTTCTTAAAATACAAAACTAGACTGGTACAAATGTTTTGAAATGTTACAAAGTACCCTGTAGGTGAGAGTGCAGGTTGAGGATAGAAACGCTTGGGACCAACGTGTTTTGCACTTATTCCCTTTGCAAGTTTGCATATATATAATAAAATATCTTAGGGATATGACCAAAATCTAAAGAAATTCATTCCTGTTTCATATATTCCTTAAACACAGAATCTGAAAGTAATTTTATGCAATATTTAAAACAATTTCCTGAATGAAGCAAAGTTTGTGTACACTGAATGTCAGACTTGTGGTATCACATGAGTGCTTCAGCAATTTGAGACTTTGAAGAACATTTTACACTTTGGATTATTGGGTTATGGGTGCTCAACCTCTATTATTTACATGTGACTCAAAAGAGATCAATATCACAGTGAAGGGCTGAGCCACTCACCATGGGCTGATCCTCATCAGTGGGATAGGGAAGCAGGTGAAGAAGACTGTGCCAAGGAGAAAGGGCTTTCTGCCCCACACGTCCGAGAGAGCGCCTATAAGTGGAGCACTCAGGAAAGAAAGCAGGCCCTAAAGAACAAGGAGAAAAGGGTGATTTAGAATGGGATCTCCCAATTACCAGTGGGCTTATTTTACAGAAACATTTTATTGGCCCCGAAGCTGAATAATTTAACATTAAGTTAAAGAAGAAGGAAATAATCCAATTTGAACAAAAGATATAAAGATACGAGGTAAGTATTAAAATGATTACACTACAGAAAAGAAACGCATTTATTACTTGCCCATAATTTACAAGTCATTGCTGGCCAAATTCAAATCAATAAGGTAAGGAGTGTGTGGACAGTGAACACACAAAAGCAAGAAAATGCTAATGAAATGGTAATGAGTATACAGATATTCTTTATTTTTTATTTTTAGTGTATTTGAATTTTCATAAAAATTTGTTTAAAATATTGCTCTACAGAGCATACAAGATCCAGCAAAATTTGCCCCTTATACATATCCTACCTATGTGTACATGGAATACTTGCAGTTTTCTGAACATACTATGTTCTTTTGGGTCAATGGGCTTTTTTACCTAAGCCCCTGCTACCCTTCACACACTTGAAGCCAGTAAATTGCTAGTCCAGCTTCTTTCCTAGATCCTCTCTTAGCTAATGAAACAAGAGTTCATTATACCACTGGAGGAAGGGGAGATGGAGGGAAGGGTTATAACCAACTTTCCCTACCAGGTACACATCTCTTTTTAAATACACCACATTTATAATTTCTTGTTACTAGTCTATTTTCTCTATTGGGTCAAATTTTGTGTTTATATCACAAAATTTTCTTCTCTGTGTCCCTGGTGCCCACCTCTAACATGGTTTGGTAAAGAGCAGCTTTCAAGAAGAAATCAACTCGTTTCCAAGGTGAAATAACTGGGAGAAAAAAGGAATAGATTCCAGTACCCCACTTGTCACATTTGAAAGGCCTAGGACAACAGACCCTGGTAATATGAGCAAGGAAGGCAGGAGAAAACTCAATGGGAGAGAGGCAAAGGGAAGAGGAAAGTTTTTGGATCTGTCCATGATTCAACAATCAGGCCTTGGGATTCCTGAGCCATAGCAGAACTGAAGGATATTCGGTGTGGATTGCATTGAGTCATGGATAGAGGATCAAATGATTTTCCTTTAACTTCTAAAAGATCACAGAGACTGCATAAAAGAAGCTTATGAAAATCAGCTTTGTGAATTTCAGAAATCCTTTAATGAGGCTTCAAAATAAGGTATCAAATGGCAGGGTTGGGGAGATGGCTCTACAGTTAAATGTGCTTGTTTGCAAAACCTGCTTACCCAGGCTTGATACTCCCCAGAACCCACAAATAAATGGATGCCAAGACATGCCTTTATGAGCCCAACAACAAGAAAAAGGGCACCTGTTTTAAGTTATCAAATTGGGATATTCTGTCAAAAATAATACCTGCACAATAGCATAATACCAAAGATATTACACATCGCTGGTGGGAATGTAAGATGGCACAACCAATCTAGAATATGGTGCGATATTATATACGGCACTGAAAAGTGCCAAACTATACCTTTATAAGTATTTTCAGGAAGCCATAAAATGCATGAAAAAAATTACTACTTTATTATAGAATTTTTTCAAAAACCTGAAAAACACATATAAGGGAAATAGGTAATCATGTGATGGTATGGTCTTACAATGGAATAGGTAACTAATCATCACAAGTAATATAGGCCATCCTTTATGTGACATCCTGGCTACATGACTTCCATGACTGTGTAAAGTAACCTTAATAATGAATTAAATGACTGTTCAATGACCCTTACACAATACTCTCCTAACCAACCACTTATAACAGTTAATTAAAAAGTAAGATATTTAGTACACTAATTTATATAACATTTAAACGCTGGAAATTTGGGCTGTGAATTAAAGTTTGGTGGAAGGTTTCTTGACTGGTATTCATAAGGCCCTGAATTTGATAACCAAACACTGAAAGAAAAAAAAGGAGAAAGGAAGGGAAAGAGGGGGGAGGAAGGGGAGGGAAAGAAAATAGATGGGTTAACCCCTGAAAATTAAATATTGTATTTCATTAAAAAAGAATGTGAGACAGTGTCAGACAGAGCACATGGAATCTTGCTCTCCCCCCAGAGACCAATTACACGAATAGAATCAACAATTAACGCAAATCAGAGAAAATTAGTAGCTAACCCATTTTCTACCTGCATCCCTACCATATGGTAGACAACTGAGCAGTGTTTCTGGTGCCTGGACAGAAACTGTGGGGGCCACAACTCTCCTTGAAATATTGGAAATCTAAATTGCCCTCCAGAGAACTTAAAGAGAGATAGAAAGGGGGGGGGGAATCATTGGTTTGTTATTATTTCCTCCTTTTGGGAACCAGACATTAACGATTAAGATATTCAAAAGTCAGCCAGGCATGGTGGCGCACGCCTTTAATCCCAGCACTCCGGAGGCAGAGGTAGGAGGATTGCCAAGAGTTCGAGGCCACCCTGAGACTACATAGTGAATTCCAGGTCAGCCTGGACTAGAGTGAGACCCTACCTTGAAAAACCAAAAAAAAAAAAAAAGATATTCAAAGGTCACTATATATATAGATATATATTTTTTTAACAAGATGACTGTGCATACTCAGAGGCTCAGGTTGATACCAAAGTCAATCAGTTTGAAACAAAAATAAAAACAGTAACAAAAATTAGCAAACTCTGGAAAAGAAAGCAAGTCGGATTCTGTTTTACCATACAATTACATTCAATATCTAGTTTTTGACAACATCAAAAAATTACAAGGCATACAGAAAACTATAGCACATTCAAAGAAAGAAGTGAAAATAGAAATTGAATCTGAAAAGACCTGACAGCAGATGACACTAAACAAAGACTGCAAAACTACTTTACAGATCCTCAACTAACTAAAGGAAGGTGAGGGGAAAGTCAAGAACATAATACATGAACTAAATCAAAGTATCAATAGAAAATTTAAGAAGCAACCAAACAGAAGTTCTGAGGTGGAAGTACAGTAAATGAAATTTTAAAATATTCAGCTTTGAGATTTCCAACATAAACTCAGAGAGTATCCTAGTACTCTATGTATATGGGCTGGTGTGTGCCATGGTGCAATGTAGAAGTCAGAAGACAACCTTGGGGGGTTGGTCCTGGTCTCCTTCCTCCTTGATTGGGATAGTCGTTTGCAGCAAAGGCCAAAGTAGCTGGCCTGTGATGAATACATTCAAAGTACTAAGAGAAAAGAAATGCTTCAGGTGATTTCTTTTTTGTAATTTTTTTCTGTACACATATATATTATATAAATATTTATGGCATTAAAATGAATATAGATACTATATACTGTTTATATGGTGCTCTTAAAAATGTTCTCTTTATAAGACCCTATAAATATAATATGAAGACACCATAGGCTGCTGTCACACAACACTGAGAGACCCCATGGGAACCTGAAAGGAAGCCAGTTTCCAGATGGTTAGTCCATATAGTGTGGATAGTGCTACATGAGCTGCCAGGGGAAATTGGCCCTCGAAGTTGGGAGAAAGCAGGGGACACTGCTTTATGGCAGAGACCAGTGCGGCAAGAATTACTCACTTGTGCAATAGTGCCACCAAGCCAATCAGAAAGCCGTTATTTACCTGCCTAGGTTAAGAAATCTGCTCATTGGCAAGGAACCCTTAGCTGAAACTCTGATCCAAGGCAATTTCCTCTGGAGACCCAAGAATCCAGACCCCCAAGGGGAAGCCCCCACTAACCATAGGCCTAAAGACAGGTAAATTAATAATGTTTGTCCCATTTAGCTACTATGCTGATCTCACATCTCAGTTCTACCAACAAGACCTGAAACAATAGCTGACTCCCAGGCAGCAGATGAACCACCCCTAACACATCATCAAGGACCTGGGTGAAATCACAGAGGAAGTGGTGAGACAAGCAAGAGTGCTGCTTCCACAGCAAGCCCAATAACCTATGCAAGGATAATGGTGACAGACTCCAAGGATACTCCAAACAGTCCAAAGTAGAAACCCAGAGACTCAAGTCCTCAACACTAAAACAAACTTTAAAACTCACCCATATGGCTCAGGGAACTTTATGGAAGTGGGGACACAAAGACTGTAAGATCCATGATGGGGGAATATCCAGAGACATTGTGACACCTTTTCCCTACCCAAAAAACAAAAATAGTCTGCTGCTTGCACAACTCATAGCCCTCCATCCCATGGAGCATTCCAGCAATCCCATTAAGGAGGGCGCTCAGTGGAATAGAGGCAGGGAGGAGGGAAATGGGCAGTACCAACACAAGACTTGTACATACAGTTTCTAAATGTTCTCTTTATGTACTTAGATATATAGCTTTATCAGAATGTATTTATTCTTTTAAAGGCATTTTAATTGTTTACATGTTTCCTATTACAAATGTGAAACTATGACATCTTATGTGAATCCTTGAAAAATGCTATTTGATGAGAACAATTTTCTAGAAATGGAATCACTTTACCATATAGAGACTAAATTTTTGTGGTGCTGGAGATTGAACCCACAGCCTTGAACATGCTTTGCAATCACTGTGCCAATGAGCTACATTCCCAACCCTGTATGATTTTGTTGTGGTTACTGTTTTGTGTGGTACCAGAGACTGAACCCAGGACCTTGCATATGTTAAAAAATACTATTGATGAGCTGCATTCCCTACCAATTTATTTTTAAAGCTCTTAAAATACTATATTTCAGAAAAGCTTCGAACTGATCGATCCTACCACATGTTGAGTAAATTAGTTGTAAATTTAAACTTAATGTAAAACTGACATGATATACAAAAACATAATTTAATTTAGCATTTTTGTTTGCTCTTACACTGATATCTTTTTGTTATCTGTTAAGGTAATTCCTTTATCTTTTGAGGATATATCATTTTCTTATGTTTATATTCTAATAGCACTTTGACATTAAAAAATAAGTCTTTGATGTGTTACATGTTACAAATAACATTTTTTCATTTCTTAGTTTTGATGATACTGTTCTGACTTGCCAAAGTTACTGACTCGATCTTTTCCATTTTTGAACTCCTTTTTTAAAACTTAAACTGATAATTCGTTCCTATAGTTGGCTTTTTTTCATATTTTTGTCACATTCAATTAGTATTTAGCACATGAATGCACTGTTCTAATAGCTGTAGATATCTTTATCACCCCATGCAAGGATTAGGAAAGAAGAGGCAGTAAGAGACAGGATGGGAAGGGTAAGACATAGCCAATGCATTCATGAGCTCACAGCAGCTATGGTTACCTGTACAACATTCCTCACACTGGGTCCCCATCAGCAGTCCATCATGGATGGTGGGGAGGACACGAAGCCCAATTATTAAGATGATTGAAGTATGAAGTATTAACTCCCCACTGTAGGTCAATAATTATCTTTTTTTTTTTGTCTTCTAGGATGACATTGTATTTCACATATATTTGGCAGTCAGAATCCTCAAACTGTTTTATAGTTAATAAAATTAAATAACATAAAAGCTGGGGATCCAACAAATTCCTATGACTTAATTAGGCAAATTTCTAGAGTATAATTTTAAATATGTTAACCAGTAAAAAAAAAACAATTATGCAGATTAATATTATCTAAGCTTTAAAGGGAAAGTTAGATGCAACAATTATATACTTTGCTATTAAGTAAAATTAGAATATACTGTCATAATTTAACCTTTTGTTGGACCCCAGCCTTATGCTAAATTTTAGAATATGGAATAAAGCCAGGTGTGGTGAGACACACCTTTAATCCTAGCACGGGTGTGGTGGTACACACCTTTAATCCCAGGAGGCAGAAGTAATAGCTGATAAGTCTTGATCCTGTTTGTTGATACTTTGCTCTGCTGTACTCTGATAATTGGCTCCCGCCAAAAGGTTTGAATCTTATAGCTTGAGAGAAATAGGCTGAGCAATGCAGCCTCGGGTTATAAAAGATTTTTGGGTGCTGGAGTGATTTGAGATTTGCCCGACATATCTCCCAGTCGTGTGTGTCTGTCCGACCTTTGCCTCACCTCTCCCCAATGGAGCCCCTTCTGTTGGTCAGCGAGACTTGGGGCTACCTTGCAGGGGGCCAGGGGTCCGCACCCCCCTCCCCAACACCTTTTAGCTAGAAACTATTCTTATGCATTTCATAATAAAAATGAAATAATGAAAGGTTAATTAAATCAAGGGAGAACTCAGGAGTCCTGGCTTGAGCATCAATTTGGCAAAGACTAAATACCCAACTAAACTGTTTCCTTTTCCTGTCTCAAAATCTAAGACTAGCTATTTCCTTATTCTGTTAATAAGCACAGTAGTTAAAGGTTCACACAAACATTTATAAATCGTGGTGTACATACTCTCTGTCTTATGCAGTTATTTGGGTTGCATTTAATTCTGACTTTGGTAGTCAAGTTATATTTGTCTCCAAAATAAGCAATAATTGACTACCCAGAGTTAACCTACTAAGGATTATTGGGTTTGATTAATCATCAATGACAAAAATTGTTCTTACCTTTACACCTTGAATGAGACCATTCATGAGGAATGTATGTTGAGGAAATGTTTCATGTAGCACCTACAAAAGGCAAATAAATACCAAGACACAGTCACGTGCAAATGAAAAGTAAAGATTTCTGGGGCTGGGGAGAGGCTCAGTAGTTAAAGTGTTTGCTAATAAAACATGAAGGCCCAGGTTTAATTCTCCAGTACCCACATAAAGCCAGATGCACAAAGTGAGGAATGCATTTGGAGTCTGTTTGCAGTGGCTAGAGGCCCTGGCATGCCCATCCATTCTGTTTGTCTTACATCTCTCTCTGCTTACAAATAAATAAGTAAATAAATAACTAAATGTTACAAAAAAGTAAGCACTTCTGTCCCTATTTAGAGAAGGCAGAAGAACCCAATATGAAAAACTGTAAACAAAATATTAAAAGCATCTTGAAGGCATAGAAAGATAATATGATAATCAAGCAGAAACTAGTTTTTACAAGAAGCCAAATTGGTAAGTCCCAGCAAAGTTGCTTTTGTCATGAAATACAACAAAAATATATCATGTATTGGCTAATTCCTTCAACTGAAACAACTTTAGGTGGCTACCCCCCAGAGAGCGATAAATTCAAGTATGGACTCGGGTTCATTAGACCAGGGTAGACCAGCAAGGGCCTCAAGCAGTAAATATGCATAAAAACTGTCCTAGTCCAGCAGCATCTTCAGATGCCTAGTAGAAAATTCTAAAGCCACTTCTGAAGAAGCAATACTCCAAGCCTCAAATTGTCCACACATTTTCCCCCATTTAATGAAAAGCACCTAATAACAGATAGCCATATACAAAAAGAAAGACACCACAAATAAGCAACAAACACAAAAACAAAAACCCAAATAAAACCCAAAAGAAATGATTATCAACCCCCAGACATCAAAATGAATGTGCTTACTGTATTCTGAAATGTAGACATGTTTGAAACTTGAACTTCAAAATTTAAGAATAACTAGCAGATTTAAGTGTGGAGGATATAGTTCAGTGGTCAGGAACATGACTACATTACCTTAGAGATTCTATGGATATGTTCAACAGAAGATTAAACATGGGATGAGAAATACTGAACACAGAAGTAGGCTGTCTTTATCTATATTATGCTGCTACAACAGAATAATTTATTTGGGGAAGGAGAAGCAAGAAAGAGCAAAAGGCCAAGGTCACCCTTCATAATAATGCCATTGGGCTGGGAGATGGCAATGTTGGGGAGTGTGTGGCACTACCTGTCAACAAGAAGACAGCGGATGCCTGAGGCATGCTGGCTATTCGGTGAGCTTTCAGAGACCCTGCCTTTGGTAAATAATGCAGAAACTGGGGGAAATACCCAATGTCACTCAGTCCGTCTCATGCAGGCAAACACACATGTACACACACAGGGGGACAAGGCTACGAAATTCATTCACAAGAGCCCATAACCTCTTAACAATCATACCTCCTGACACTCTTAAAATAATAATTTCAACATGAAATTTGAAGACAGAGTAGTCAAATTTGCAACAAACTATAGGACAGACCAAAAGAAGTGATCTGAAATGTAATTTGGAAACTTCCTTACAAAGCCTCATGGCCCAGATTCAATTCCCTAGTACCCATGTAAAAGCCAGATGCACAAAGTGACACATGTGTCTAGAATTAGTTTGCCATGCAGGAGGCTCTGGTGGGCCCATTCTCATTCATATTCTCTCTCCCTCTCTTTCTCAAATAATATTTTAAAAAGAAAAAATTAAGACATTAAGACTGGGGGGATGATAGCATGAAGATGCAAGCAGGAAGGCCTGCGTTTGGATCCCCTAAATCCAGATAAATGTTGAACAAAGTAGCACACACCTATCAGTGTGTCTATGGGAGGCAGAGTAAAGAGAATCCCCAGAAGATTGTGGGCCATCTCTCTTGGCATACAAAGTGAAGAACAAGAGACCATACCACACCTCAAACAAGTTGGAAGGCAAAGGCCAACACCCTCATCCACACACAGCAACACACATACGATAAAAAACACAAAAGAAGGCTTAGTGGTTAAAGGCACCTGTTTACAAAGTCTGCTGGTACAGTTCCAAGTGCCCATGTAAAGCCAGGCAAACAACATGGCATATGCATCTGGTATTTGCTTGCAGTGGCAAGAAGCCCTGGTATGTACCCCTCCCACTTCCCCCTCAAGAGTAAGTAAATTGTGGGGCAGGTCGGGGACAGCCAGCTGCCTGCAGCCTGCCCAGTAGCCACTGAGCCAGCCTGCGACTGCTTGGGTGGCCCCAAGCTGTGCATGGTCACCAATCCCTGGCCTCAAGCAGCGAGGAGTGAGATGGAGGAAGATGGTGGGATGGCTGCTGGCCTGTGTGGTTGACTATGACATGGGGTATACAAAACTAGGATATGCTGGAAATACAGAGCCACAGTTTATCATCCCATCCTGCATTGCTATTAAGGAGTCAGCCAAAGTAGGCGATCAAGCCCAGAGGAGGGTGTTGAAGGGTGTTGATGACCCAGACTTCTTCATTGGTGATGAAGCGATAGAAAAACCTACATAAGCAACAAAGTGGTCTATCCGCCATGGTTTAGTTGAAGATTGGGACTTGATGGAAAGGTTTATGGAGCAAGTGATCTTTAAATATTTAAGGACTGAACCTGAAGACCATTACTTTCTTTTGACTGAACCACCATTGAATACTCCTGAAAACAGGGAATATACTGCTGAAATAATGCTTGAGTCCTTCAATGTTCCTGGCTTACACATTGCTATGCAGGCTGTTCTTGCTTTAGCTGTATCCTGGACCTCCAAACAATAGGGGAAGGGACCCCGACGGGGCACAGTGATAGACACACGTCATTCCTGTGGCTGAAGGGAATATACCTGGCAGCCATATCAAACACATTCCAACTGCAGGACGAGATATAACGTATTTTATTCAGCAACTGCTGAGAGAACGAGAAGTTGGAATCCATCCAGAACAGTCCCTGGACACTGCTAAGGCAGTCAAGGAACGCTACAGCTATGTCTGTCCAGATTTAGTGAAAGAATTTGACAAGTATGAGACAGATGGGTCAAAGTGGATTAAACAGTACACTGGATTCAATGCTACCTCTAAGAATTCTCCACTGATGTTGGCTACGAGAGATTCTTGGGACCTGAATTTTTTTTTTTATCCAGAGTTTGCTAATCCAGATTTTACACAACCTATATCAGAAGTTGTAGATGAAGTCATTTAGAATTGCCCTATTGATATCAGACATCCTCTCTACAAGAATATTGTCCTCTCTGGAGGTTCAACTATGTTTAGGGACTTTGGATGTCGCTTGCAAAGAGATGTGAAGCTGAGTGAGGAGTTGAATGGCAGCAGATTGAAGCCCAAGCCCACTGATGTTCCAGTCATCACACACCACATGCAGCGATATGCAGTCTGGTTAAGCCAGCATTGACCCAAGTATGCCACACCAAAAAGGAGTACGAAGAAATCTGACCTAGCATTTGTCATCACAACCCAGTGTTTGGAGTCATGTCATAAAATCAACTTCATAGTTACTGGAGTTAGGGAGATGGAAAAGAATAATCTTTTTGATGAGCTGTTTCATCTGGATGGCTGGTTTTGAGGTTTTAAAGCTGACTTGGAGTAGTAAGACCAAACATGACTGTACAGGTGTATTTTAATAAGTGTATCGACATGCAGTGGTAGAAGAGTGGAAATGATTGTTTTCCTTTAGACTGAATATTTGATTCTTATGTGTATCAAAAAAGTGGGCTTTACTTTTTTGCTATACCCCTATGTTTTGTATATTATTAAACTATCCAAGATTTGATGGATTTACCAGTGTGTAGATAGTTCTATGGAGCTTGAATTGTACACTTTCTGAGGGCGCAGTGCAAGAGCTTGTTTATATTTCATACTTTTTATACTTTGCAGAAAAGTCAAAGAAAAACTTGTATTTGATGGAAAAAAATGACCAAGTAAAAGATAAATACAACAAATAGCCTCATGATACTTGGCACTATACTCACAGGGTTCCAGTGATTACAGGTGGCTGCCAGTCCCCTCTCCCCACCCGCCTGTGGGTTTCTCTGCAAGTGCTTTGAAAACTAAGAAGCCAGTCTCTTGGATTAACTGACGCCAGCTAGTGCTTTCTGATTGCTTGCGCTATTTCTTGCTTTAAAAGAAGACAAGATTGGTGGACCAGTATTGAAATTCTATAGGATCATTTCTTATTAAAAATGAACAATTTGATTACCAAAACTAACACCATTCTAATGAAGGCAAAATTTTATTTAAGAAAGTAAATTATATATATACATAATTATATATATACATATTATATTTTTTTAAGAAAAAGGATGCAACAGAAAAAAATACTTTTGGAGCCAATGGCTAAAAATATAAAAATAAATGAAAGACCCTTTACAAATATTAACTCACAATGGATCAAAGACCTATATTTAAACTGTAAGATCCTTTGAAAATACTTAAGAGAAAAATTCCAATGACCAAATCCAAGCATTTCCACTCAAGAATAATTGATAAGAGGTATGGGATGTAGCTCAGCTAGCAGAACATTTAACTAGCATGTACAAAGCCCTGGGTTCAATCCTCAGAATCTCATAAACTGGGCAGGATGGCACATTGCCATTACCCCAGCACTCTGAACTCTGAAGCAAAGAACAGGAGGATCAGAAGTTCAAGATTATCCATTGAGTTTGAGGCCAGCCTAGATATATGAGTCTCTCTCTCTTAAGAACAAACAAAAAGAAATAACTGAAAGATAGATTCCATTAAAATTTAAAATATTTACAGGAGTAAGAAAAGCAGGCATAGTGGTACATAACTGTAATCCAAGCACATGGATGACTGAGGCAGAAGACCGCTGTAAGTACAAATGCAAAGTCAATGCCTGAGAAAAATGATTTTTTAAAAAAAACACATACCTTAAAAAATGCCTGGGGGCTGGAGAGATTGCTCAGCGGTTAAGGCACTTGCCTCCAGTGCCTAGGGCCCTGGGTTCAATTCCCCAGTACCTGCATATGCCAGACCCACAAGGTGGTAGCCCTGGTGCTCTCTCTCTCTCTCTCTCTCTCTCTCTCTGTCTGTCTGTCTGTCTCTCTCTCTCTCTCTCTCTCTCTCTCTCTCTCTCTCTCTGTTCTCTGCTTGAAAATAAATAAATAAAATATTTTTTAAAAAAGGCCTGTTAACTAAACTTTACAAAAAGCCAATAACAACTTGATTTTTTTTTAAATGCCAACTATAAAAGGCACCCCATCGAAGTTTATGTACGATGATAGTGTGTGGTTTGATTTAGGTGTTCCTCATAAACTCATGTGCCCAGAATGCTTGATCCCCAGTTGATGGCAATTTGGGAGGTGGAGACTTGCTGGAGGAGGGATGTTGTTGGGAGCAGGCTTATGGGCTTTATAGCCAGCTTCTTCTTCTACTGTCCACCTGATGTTGGTCAGGAGGTGATACACAGCCTCTACTCATGCCATGTTCTCCCCTGCCATCACTTCCCCTTGGTAAGCCAAAATAAACTCCATCCATAAGATGCCTTGGACAGGTGTTTTTGTGCCAGCAACAATAGGTAACTGTAAACAGTTTTTTTGGCAATCAAGATATCATGCAGAGGCAATTTCTATAAAAATTTCAATATGTATTTTAAAACGTTTCATTCCACAGCCTGGACTAGAGTGAGACCCCATCTAAGACAAACAAAAATTGCTCATTCCAGAAGGCTAAAGCAAGAGGACTCTCAGTTTAAGGCCAGCCTGCACTAAACAGCTAGACCTTGTTTCAAATAAACACAAAAATTAAAAAAAAAATCCAAAATAAGCAAACTATTTTCTATTGCCCGTTTCCCAAATAAAAAGGAAAACAGTGAACCAAATGGATCATTTTTCAAAAGTAGCAACCTTCATAAGGTGGTGTAAAAATAGAGAACATACTATTCAGACATTTTATGATAAATTTAAAAACCAAAATAATGTAAATAATTTAATTATAAAAGAAGGATGTGTCAAATATCTGAAACAAGATCAAGGCTTTCATTTTTAACATCTCCCTATACAAGAAAACCTCAGACAAGATAGATTCTTCAATTATTTTTAGAAAGGACTACAGTCATCAAAGACTTAAAAAAAGTTTTGTTACCAGGCCTCTTTATAATACAACAAAACTGAGACATATCTGCACTCACACAAAAGCATACACCTTTACATCACACACACAGAGACAGAGCTGTACATTTCTTCACTCTCAAAGATAATGAATTGAAGTAAAAATTAAAATTTGAAGTCAAAAGAGACCTCTGAAGAAATCAATTTTCCAAAGCTAAGGATTTAGCTCGGTTAGTAGAATGCTTGCTCAGCTTTTAGAAAGCCCTGGGCTCAATCTTCAGCACCACATAAAATTGGGGTGTGGTGGTGTATAAGTAATCCCAGCAGTTGAGAAGTGGAAACAGGAGGGTCAGAAATTTAAGGTCATTCCCAGCTGCATGAGTCTGAGGTCAGCCTGAGGTACATGAGACTCTATCTTGAAAGGGGATGGGTGTAGGAAGGAAGAAAGTCAAAGAAATTAAAGATAAAGATTAGAGAATTGAAGAATGGCCTGGATTTTTCAGATAATCACATGAAAAGAATAAGGGAGCAGGAATATTGAATTTGAAACTCTACCAAGATTCCAAGGTTGGCTTACAAAAGAACTTCTATAAATTAAAAAAAATGACTATAACATAAAATATATTTTTGTTAAAATAAATGCTCAATTAAAATGCATCTGAAGGTAGTAAATGTTTTTAATCAAGTTATTTAGAGTAAACTGAGTTCAGGCCCTCTATGAACATGCATATTTTGACTATAGAATAGTGAGGAAGAGGTCATATTTTATGCTCAAACTACTACTACCATTGCAAGAAGGCAAAACAATAGCATGAAAGAATTTGATAAATGCACCAATATATTAGAAAGAGATACTCCTGATAATATTAAATAAACTCAAATTACAAGCCAAGCCATCAATACCTTAAAAAGGCAATATATTTCAAAGAAAAAAAAATGACCATAGACTAACAAGCAAACTGCTTTACAATGCTTCTTCTATTAGATATTAATTATCAGAAAGAAAAGTGGGTCAGAATGAATGAAATATGATTGCAGGGGCTTAGGAGGTGTCTCAGTACTTAAAGGTGCATGCTTACAAAACCTGATGGCCCAGATTTAACTCCCCAGTACCCACAAAAAGCCAGATCCACGAAGCAATGCGTATGTCTAGAGATCATTTGCAGTGGCTGGAGGGCCTGGCATTCATACACAGATACACACACACACACACAATCTCATTCTCTCTTCTCTCACAAAGAAACAAAAATATTTTAAAATACATTATTGAGCTGGGGAGATGGCTCAGCAGTTAAAGATACTTGCCACCAAAGCCTGTTATCCTGGGTTCAATCCCCCACTACCCACATAAAGCCAGATGCATGTGTGGTGGTGCATGTGTCTGGAGCTTGTTTGCAGTGGCAGGAGGCCCTGGTATGCCCAAGTTTGTGTTCTCTCTCTCTCTCTCTCTCTCTCTCTCTCTCTCTCTCTCTCTCTCTCTCTGTTAAAATAAATTTTAAAAATAATAAATAAAACAATAAAATATATTTTTGTATAAGTATTCTTTGGGGTTTCCAAATCATGGTCCCAACTTTTATTGATTTGTTTTTGCCTTGATGGAAAATAAGAAAATGATATTGACTAACTATACAAAGTCAGGGGTGGGAGGGAAGCAATCAAGCATGTGTCATCATATTAACATTATACCACTGTGGGTGATGGGTTCAAGATGCCAAGGACTAAAAATTGGACAATAGGAAAATAAAAGAAAAAAATAAACTCACTTTAACTGTGACAAAATTAACCTAATTTTGTCTCTTCTCTATCAAAGAACCTAACGTATGCCAAAGAAAGTGTTTTTCTTAGACATGGAGATGTCCACTCAGTCCCATTAACAATGGTGTGGAGAACAGGGGACAGACAGGGAAGTAGGAGACATTTAAGGTTAGTTTATTAACCAAAGAACAAAGGAATGGGAAATAGTCATGCTTCATAGCACTCCAGTACAATGCTAGCAACTTGACACTCCTTACACTCTTGACGTTTGTTCAAGCAGACTAACTTCAGAAACCAAGCGCACTTCAGCTAACTGGCTGCCAGGGGCAGAGAAACTTGAGAAATTTATCTTTGGGCAGTGAGAAGAAGATACAGTAGTTTCTGAGGAATATTAAAATTAATTAAAAGGTATTAGTGTGAAAGGGTTCATTTTCCAAAAAGCTCAAGGGACAACGAAAAAATAAAAATAAAATAAAGAGAGGCTAGATAGAGCATGTGAGGAAAGGTGGCTGGGACACAGAGGCTGTGAGGACAGAGGTATTGTATGTGAGAAATTCTCAGTGCTCCTCCTCACACCACCCTAGTGGGTCATTGAAGAAAACAGGGAGGAAATTCGAAACTTCCTAGAGTGCCTGGCATGGTGGTATACACCTTAATCCCAGCACTCAGGAGGCAGAGGTAGGATTACTATGAGTTCAGGGCCAGCCTGGAACTACAGAGTAACTTCCAGGCCAGCCTGGGTTAAAGAGAGACCCTACCTCAATAAAAAAAAAACAAACAAAAAATTCCTAGAATCCAATGAAATGATAGCACAACCTATCAGAACTCTAGGATCTTAAGTCATAAGATTTAAGATTTATTTAAGAGAAACATTTACTTAAGGGCTTCTATTTAAAAAAATTAGATCTTCAGTAACTAACTTAATGAAGTACTCTGAGGTTCTTGAAAAATAAACCAAACTCAAATGCAATAGATGGTAAAAATTAATGAAGAAATTAATGAAGTACTGACTAAAGAGCAATCCAACATAGAATCAAAGTTGGTTCTTTGGAAAGATAAAAGACTGACAAACTCTTAGCCAAACTAACCAAAAGGGAGTTAAAACCAATTCCAAAGAAACCCAAAAGGTCACTAGAGAATTCTATGAAACCTTATGTTCCAAAAGGCTGGAAAATTTAGAATATCCAGGTTCTTGCTACGAAATCCAACACTGGGTCTAAATAAGTGGCCACAGACAAACTATCAGAATCAGGAATGTGGACATTTTTAAAATCATTACTTTCAGTGTTACAAAAGATTTAACCAATATTCAATGTATTATGTCCTTAAATCAATGGCCAATAATGTCCAAATAAAGACACAACTTCAAAAATATTTTACAGGGCTGGAGAGATGGCTCAGAGGATAAGGCACTTGCCTCTGGTGCCTAAGGCTCTGGGTTCAATTCCCCAGGACCCACATAAGCCAGACCCACAAGGTGGTGGCCCTGGTGTATTCTCTCTCTCTCTCTCTCTCTCTCTCTCTCTCTCTCTCTCCTTGAAAATGAATAATGAATAAATAAAATTTAAAAAAAAAATATTTTACATTTCCTATAAGGACCTCGGTTCGGATCCCCAGAGCTGACATAGATAGATGCACAAAGTGGTGCATGCATCTGGAGTTCCTCACTCCCTCTTTCTCTCCTCTCTGTCTCTGTCTCTCTGTCTCTCTCTCTCCCTCTGCCTGCTTGAAAATGAATAAAAATAGTTTTTTACAGTACTACTTGGAAATGAGGTGCTTTGTTGGGAGGATTGAATAAGCAATCTTAAATTGCTGTCAATGACTATTTCCAAACACATCAGATGTGCAGGTATACACCTGAGGACTTCGTTCTTGCTCTCAGCATTACAAAAGACCCAGTTCAACAATACTTACAGTTAACATTGGAGTTGTCAAGAGGCCCCATGCAAAGAACTCAAGGAAGATGACAATAGCAGCATGGTAGACACTTGGTCGGCCAAAGCCCTGTAACTAAAAAAGAAAGAAAGCTATTAAAAAATAGTCAAAAGTAACAAGCAACATAAGAATTTCTTGTCTTAAAATGGCATAGAAAAATACTCTGACTTCATTTAGGGCCATCATAGGGTTCTGAGGTAGAGCACAATCCTGGCATACTTAAGGCTATGTTCCAGAACCAACACCAATCAATCAATAAAGTATTAATTCATTCAGTGGCATCCATGACTCTCCCACTGTCCTTAATCATGGAAGGGACTAACATTAAAGACTGTGTACTTGTCCCTTCAATGTAACCAACTGGAGTTTTGTAGGAAATCAACTGGGTCTTCAAGAGACTTCGATTCGAGGACATACCTGTCCCTTACTAATTATGGGTTGCTTGGCAACAACCTGTCCTGGTCTGTTGTTTATGCCCTATCTGGAGTAAAAAGACATGTGTTCATATCTCAGGGAAAAAAATGTTCATGCATGACCACCATATTTCAATGTGTTAAAACTCCACTTTTTTGGCTGAGGAGATGGCCAAAAAACTACTTGCCTCACAAACTGGGGGATCTAAACTCGATCACTAGAACTCATGTAAAAATGTCAGGAGTGTTGCATATGCTTAAAATGCCAGCACTGGAAAGACAGAGATAGGAGGATCACTGGGGCATAGTGGCCATAAAGGTGGGTATTGGTGTTGTGGTAAGGGCCCTCACATAACAGAGAAGCAAGCTGCAAGTCTGTGTACATGTAAAGACCTTGGAAAGTCCAGAATATGCTCAGTAGCTTGAAATAGTATGTTACCGTATGGTGGAAGGGGGACTAGCATTTATTATACCACTGCTCAGAAACTTCTAGTGACTTTTAGGCACTTCATTGAAAAATAGCAAGTACATTGTTCTCAGAAATCTGAAACTCATACTCAGCAGTAGTTTAATGGCTGCCAACAAAATCACTGGTAAGTAGACTGCTGGAGGGAATGAAACACCAACTTTGGAAAGCTGCTAATGTGGCCTGAGATGCAAATTATATACTACTCTGCACTTATCCAACCCCAAAATGTCAGCAGGTTAGCCCATTGCAGGAAATTACTAAGAGGTACCTAGAATCACCTTGTGTAAATAGAGTTTTATTTTGAATCACATAAAATCTAGAACACTGGATTACAAAGAGATGCATATCATATGTAAATATTTAAATTATGGCTAGAAATGGGCAAGTTCTTAATTCTGAAATCATATACAACAGATTTTTTTTATTAATAATTTCATGTTTGGGTGAAAAATTAGATAGGTACCCCCCAAACAGTATTGCAAAGCAGTTGACTCCCAACATGTTGTAGGTGAATGTCAACAAGTGGCCTAGGTATTACTCCTGCATCATCCATTGGTTTATCAGGCACCATGCATAGAACAAAAGCTTCCTACTGTGAGCTGCTTTAAGAGACTTTAAGATGGATAACCATTTGCAGGTTCAGGCGTCTGGTGTTCTTAACCTGGACTCTGTTTTATGAAGACCACTGGAATGCAGACACTGCAAAGGTGACAGAATATAGAAGCAGACATACCACAGTGATGCACACCTGTAGCTTGGGAAGCTGAGACAGTAGGATTGAGAGTTCAGGACCAGCCCAGGCTACACATAGTAAAACCCTGTCCATAGATTAGATGGATGAATGGATGGACAGACAGATAGATAGATAGCTGCCCTGGCCACCACTCCCAATCTATACCTATGAATCCTCACTGCCTCTCTGATTTTGCCACCTGTTGCAATTGTGTTGCAGTGCTGCTGATTGGTATTGCTTAAACACAGAAGTTTCTTTATGAAAAGGGACAAAGTGAAATCAGAGATACAGTGATAACAGTTACAAAGATTAAGTTTGTGCACAACCCTAAGCTTAACATCTAAACCACACCCTCCAAGCCTCAGGGAAACTCCCAGAAGAGGGAGCAGAAAGAATGTAAGGGCAAGAAGATGACAAGTAGGGCTTGTAGCTAGGAATATGCTGTCTTCTGGATACAACAAATCCACTACACTTTAAGCAGATGGGAATTTCCTATGCATGACTGAGCATGTCAGTATCTCATCACAGATGAAGGGGTCCATGAGACCCCATACCTCCAGAATAAATAGTAAAAACTGATTGCTGGGAGAGGGGAAATCATGTTCTTTAAGGGAGTATCCACTGGAAGATTGGCCACTCTCCTGTAAATAAACCCCACCCATGATATATGCAAGCAACCCTAATTTACATCGGCGGGTCAACAAAATAAACAAGGCATGAAAGTTGAATGGAGTCTAATGAGAAGACGCAAGGTTTTAATGGGAGGAGGAAAGGAAAAAGAGAATTAAGTGAAGGGATCAAAATACACTGTATCAGGCTTGAGACATGGTTTAGCCATCAATGCACTTGCCCGCAAAGCCAAGGTGTGACGGGGTCAGGCAGCTCCATAGACACCTGTCCCTTGAGTGGGAGGTGTCTCTAGCCAGAGCCCAAAGCTAGGCGCTAAAACTTATTGGTCAGGTATGAACCAATCAGTGGTCTCCCTGCCCATCTAGGGTAGGAAATACTGACTGAACAGTTAATCTGTCTCTTCCCCACATGTCAGGCCAGCAGAAGGACCTCTGAATCCGACTTTAGAAAGCTAATGGTTGGGGTGAGGGAAGGCTCCAGATTTTCCCCACACGAACCTCTCCTTCTCATGATGGGAGCACTCTTGTTACTTTTTTCTGCTGCTGCTTGTTTAGCTAAACAACATAAGTTCTGTTAAATTCTCCACATGTTTTCCCCACACTGGTGGCTGGAGAACTCTAACTCCTCATGTTCCCTTAAATAATAAAGTCTCCCACTATACCTCAATATCTTGTTGTCTATGATTTTACTTCTTTAACTTTGTAGACAAGAATTCTGGTACTCCTTAAATTTTGGGGCGCATTGAAAATTTTGCTGGGCGGTATCTAAATTCTAACCCCCAGCTCACCCAGCTACAAAAGGACCCAGGTTCTATTCCTCAGTACCCATGTAAAGCCAGATGCACGGAATGGCATGCACATGTCTCCCCAGCATGCCCATTCTCTCTCTCTCTATATATATATATATATATCTGCCCCCCCTTTCAAAATAAATAAATATAAATAAATAAATGCATTGTATCTGTGTGAAACTGTAAACAAAACCAAACAAACAGAAAAATCCCTTGGTGCAAATAATCGAGAACATCTGCAAATTACTGAAATTGACAGAAAATGAAGTTCTGCCAGAAAAGTCATGTGAATATATTTTCTACGTGAGAGTAAATAATGTTAGTAATTTAGATTTCTGCCTGTGTGGTAGTTTGAATAATGTCCCCCAATAGAATTTATTATAATTGTGTTTATTAAATTGTTAATTGTCTCTAGGCTTCTGGCTGGATGAAGTGTCACTTTGGCCTAGCCTCCTGGAGACTGGCCCTTTCTAATTTGGATGCAATATACTAGGGATAGATATGCAAAAGAAAAGCCAGAACCATCTGGCAGTTCTGCATTTTGTGAATTACAGTATGCTAGAGTGTGCTTGCTTGCTTGCTTGCTTGCTTATGGAGGTGCTGTTTCTCTTTCTGCTTGCTTCTGTAAAACGGGGCCAGCCTTTTTTCCTTAACTACCCCTGGGTCTGTTACTTCAATAAATTCTTTCCTCCCCAAAATTGTGCCTGGTTTGGAGATTCATCCTAGCGGCGTGTGACTGACTACGACAACCTGTATTCCAAAAACGTTCCAAATGACTTTGATATTCATAAAACCAAGCTTCAGTATTTTCTTTGCAAGCAAATAGTCAGACAGAATGAGAGAGAGGGAATAAGTGCTCTTGGGCCTAGCCACCACAAACGAACTCCAGAAGCATGTGCCAGTTTGTTCTGGCTTTAAAAGGGTACTGGAAAATCAAGCCTGGGTCACCAGGCTTTCCAAGCAAGCACATTTAATTGCTGAGCCATCTCTCCAGCCCCACTATGCTATTTTTAACTTGGAAAAAATAGATGAGCTACCTTTGTGTTCACTAACATTGGATACTTAAAATGCAAACAGTTTTAAACTCACCTCTAAATAAATTAATTGAACCACCATAGCAAAAATAAATTTCCAGCCATTCAGTTTCTTCCTAAAGTCTTAGTGGCCATTATGCCAATAAAAGTGTCATATATTTTCCTTTAAATTATGAGCTCCTAAGGTTTTATTAAAAATTAACCAATTACTTCAATTGAGTCTGATCTAGACCAGCCTCACTTGTTCAGTTGTGTGAAGTGTGTCTCTACACACTCACCACCATCTTTCCCAAAGATCTATGGCTTCAATTCTCTAAGTACTTTTCCTTGTTGTTCTTGTTTGAAAATACACTCAGTGATCTTTCTGAAAAATCTCACCTTCTGTGGTAGTTTGAAGGGGTGTCCCCCAATAGATTCAAGTTTATTCAAGTTTTTCTCCAGCTGCCTGGTTGGAGTGTGTGTTATGTTGGCCAGACCCTAGGTCCAGCCGTAAGGAGTTTCTGGGGTGGGTCTGGAATTCCAGCTATACATATGCAAAGAGCAGTCTGAGCTCTTGCTGTTTGTGAGATTGCATGTGTTTACTTGCTTTTGGAGGTGCTGGTAATAGGTTTCTCTCTCTGCTTGAACCTGTGAAAGGGGGCCAACCTTTCTCTATTATGGACTTTCCCTGGATGTTACTTCAATAAATACTTTCCTCCCAAATCTGTGCCTGGTTTGGAGATTCATTCCAGTGGCTTGTGGCTGACTATGACACCTACCTACAAATTCCTCCCACCCCTATTGCACCTCTTCACATTATCACTTTTCTGCTGATTACTTCAAAAGTGAAGTCTAGGACTTGGGATGTATGTAGCTCAGCAGTGGTGTGTGTACTTGGCCTCCATGGATCCCTGGCTTCTATCCCTAGCACCAAGAAAAAAATTAAATTAGAAAGTAGAAGTCTATTTCCCCACTTCCCATGTTGCTCCAACTACTTTCTCTGACAGTCAGGAGTAATAACAAAGCTTGAGAAACTTCAAGACCACTGTTTGGAGAAACCTCTTCTAGGAATAGGAAACTGAAAATATACAAGTAATTTCCTACGAACCAGTAGCCATCATCAGCTGCTAAACACTTAAAAAGCCATCCCAGTTCACCACTTCCAATTAAGCCTGCAGATACTGCAGAAGCACAAGAAACCAACTAAAACCTACAGAATCCGCATCAAAATTCCACCCAAACTATCAACCCAAAGAACTCTCCTCCAACAGGGATGATTTAAGCCACTAAAAGCCATAGTGGCAATTTATGAAGAAATTGCTAAATGACATACCACAGCCCCCCTTTGCCCTCATGATGAAAATTACATTCTTTTAAGACTTCATAAGACCCTTTTTGTAGTTCTCTAATCTCTATTCTCTCACACATATAAATCAATACATTTGAGAAGTAAAAGGTCTGCAGCCTGGAGATATGGCTCTGTTGTAAACAAATACTATATGATTCCACTTACTACATGAGATCGCTAAGGTACTCAAGTTAATGAAACAGACAGAAGAGTGGGGGTGGCCGAGGATGGAGGAAAAGATCATTACCCTATGAGAAGCGAGTTGCTTAATGAGACAAGTTTCAGTCTTGCAAAATGAAAAAGTTCTAAAGACTGGTTGCTCAACAAATGCAAAAATATGTACTGTTACCTTGTGGTACACTTTAAAATCACTATAATGGTAAATTTTGTGTTGTATTTACCAATTTTCTATAAGGGTCCTTAAAAGATCATGTTTCTCCTTCAGGATGAGACGGATTAGGAGAAAGACCCCTCCCACAGGTAGATAGGACATGTGACCTCAAGATGTCAAATTATCAAGGACACTCCCAGGCCAGAGCCTTGCCACTCCCCCCAGTGAAAAACCCTTTAAAATCCTAACTCGAATTTGGGACACGTGCTTTTTTTTTCCTGTTCTGACTGCTGGGCTGGAGGTGCATGGACTGGGCAGGCAAGTTGTGCCCTTTCCCCTTTCTGATCTCGTTACAGGGATTGGGGAGGGGGTTTGAGAGAATTTTCTCTTTAACATGCACGCTATTTCTTTTTTTAGCTTTTTGGGTGATTCTGTGCACTTCTGATGATGATCTGTGTCATGGTTTGATACAGGTGTCCCCCACAAACAATTGAATGTGTTCTGATAGATCGATCCTCAGCTGATGGCAGTTTGGGTTTTACAACCTTGATGGAGCTGTGTTGTTGGGGGCCTGCTTACGGGGGTTATAAGCCAGCTTCCCCTTGCTAGTGTTGGACACACCTTCCTGCCGCTGTTTGCAGTGCTGTGGCAGAGGTGATGTCCAGCCCTCTGCTCATGCCATCGTTTTCCCTGCCAGAATGGAGTCTCCCCTCGAGTCCGTAAGCCAAATAAACCCATTCCTCTACAAGCCACTTTTGTTTGGGTTCTTTCTGCGCAGCAACTAGAAAGCTGACTGCAACAGCTTAAAGCTGACTGCAACAATCTGTAAGCCCCATAGACCACGTGGTGACTGGGCTGCTACCCTATCCCATCCCCCTTCCCTTAACTGATTTTAATCTAGAATAAATGTGTAATAAGAAATGATACTGTCCAAGTGTCCAATTCTTTAGCATTAAAACACACGAACTCAGGGG